>JAJIBD010038832.1:0-14487 GCA_021461705.1 Cryptotis parvus
GAGACATCACCTTTCCCAACCTCAGAGCTGTGCTACAAAGCAGTACAGTAATTAAAAGCAGCATGGTATTGGAATAAAAACAGACCTGTGGACCTATGGAATAGAGTTAGTATCCTGATACCCACCCACCAAAGACATGATCAGTTAATCTTTGGTAAAGGTGCAAAGAGTCCAAACTGGAGTAAGGAAAACCTCTTCAACAAAAAGTGGTGCTTTTGGGGAAAACTGGACAGCTACATGTGAAAAAATGGTGGATCTGTGTCCTATTTTGCACATAAATCGAATCCAAAATGGTTAAAAGAGCTCAATATCCAGACCTGAATCTATAAAAGTACGTTCGAAGAAAATATAGGAAAAACCCTCCACAACATTGAAGCTAAAGGGCATCTTCAAGGTGGCTCACCATTAACACAGCAACTAGAAAGAAAGGTAAACATATGGGACTACAAAAACTAAGAGCTTCTGCACCTCGAAAGAAACAGTGACCAAGATAGAAAGGCAGTCCACAGAATGGGAAGAATATTCACCCAATACCCGCTCTGATGGGGTTAATATCCAAATATATCAAGACACTGGTACAGCAATATAAGAAGAAAGCAGCCAGCCACATTAAAAATGGGGAGAAAGAGATGACCAGAAACTTTGACAAGGAAGAAATTGAATGGCCACAAAGGCATATGAAAAAATGCTCATCATCACTAATCATCAGAGAGATGCAAATCAAAATAACAATTAGATATCACCTCACACCACAGGGGACTGGCCCATCAAAGGGTAAAAGTAACAAGAATTGCTGGCGTGGATTTGTAGGGAAAAGGAGACTCTACATTGTTAGTGGGAATGAGAGCTTAGTACAACCTTTGGAAAACAATATGGAATGGACGTTCATCCAAAAGACTATAAATTGGGCTCCCATTTGGACCCAGACCATACCACGGGGAATATACTCTAGGAAGCCAAAAACACGACAGGCCGGAGGCACGATCCGCACTTTTGTTTTCATAGCAGCTGCACTTCACAATGGCCAGAACCTGGAAACAACCAGTATGCCCGAGGACAGATGACTAGATAAAGAAACTTGTAGTACATCTACACAATGGGGAATACTATGCAGCTGTTAGGAAAAAATGAGTTATGGAAATTTGCCTATAAATGGATGGACATGGAAAGGATCATGTTGAGTGGGAAAGTGGAGTCAGGAGGAAAGAGAGAGAAATAGAATGACTGCATTTATTTGCTTGACTTAAATATATATACATATTATGACACCAAATCCAATGTCAAGAACGGCGTGAATCAGGAGGTCTTATCTAAAGCGGAAGTACTGCAAGTGTTTGGGGTCAGAGGTTAGGTAAGACAGAGGAAGGAACATGTGTGAATAAATGTCGAGAGGGCTAATACACCAACCTGGGCCAAGCAGTAAATACAGACCAAAAAATGCACATTATGGCCTCTAGAGTGTGTTGCCAGGACTCCTAAGGGCGCTACATCTGCTCTCGATTGCCTCCCCCAGTCACTCCAGAGATAAGGGGGTAATCTAAATGTGGCAGTTTATCCGACCATGTATGCTGTACTAGCTGGTATAAATATTCTCCATGCTATCACAATCATCGTGGGACTAGCTAGATCTTACCAGCATATTAGCCTGGCCCCTTAGGACACCTAAGTAATTAGACCAGAGAAGAATGCTGTTTGCTTCCAACAAGCATGGCTCCCCTGATACACTCCAAAGGCAACTAAAATATAAAACTACAATGAAGTAGAGGAGACTTGTGAAGGCTTGGAGAAATATTTAACTGGCATTGGTGTTGGTCTTTGGTACAGGTTACATGCCATCTCAGAAACCCCCCTTCTCTACATTACAAAGGAATTCCGGCTCAAAACATTAGCACAGTAAAAGGCCCTAGGTGAGATGCAGGGAGGGATTACCTAAGGGCATTGGACCCTCCCTGCTTTCCCATAACAATGGGAGGAAGGTCTGAGTTACAGGGATATAAACTAGCCGGTTCCGCTCTCCCTGTCTTCTTCCTTGTGGGATCTTTGCTGGGCGTTTATTCCCTTCGAGCTTTTACACTGTGGTGGTAGCCATCTTGGCCTACACGTGGCTGGGGTTCTAGCCTGGAATCCTAAGCATCGGGTTTTCCTTTTGCTGATTTGTATGCCTGAACCTGTGATAAGTAAAGCCTTTTAAAACTGCATCGGAGTTCTGAGTTTTCATCCGTTTGCTCGCCCGGCAGGAGGTAGAAGGGAACTTCAGCTTCCTGGCACTGTCGGGGACCATGGCGGAGGCCCGACACGGAAGTGTATGTGAGTGCAAGCCCACAAATGTGTAGAGAAGGAAAAGAGAGAGAAAGGGAGAGAGAAGAGAGATAGGGGCTCCGCCATTTAGGCTTAGGCTATGGGAGGAGGAGGGAGTGGGGATATTGGTGTTCGGGAAATGGACACTGGTGAGGGTTAAAGTGCTGGAATACTATGTGACCCGAAACCTCTAAAATGAACAAAGTTGTAATTGTTGATCTCACTGTGGTATAATAAAATATTTAAAAAAAGAAGAAAGAATTATACTTTTTGACACCTTGGTATTTTTTCTGCTGTAGTGAAAAGACTTGCCACATAAGCAAGACTTGCCACTGCATGTCTGTTGTGAGCTCTTACCACCTTCAATGCATGACATGACCTTCCACTCTCTCTGCTATATGCACTTACCACCTTCAATACATTGGCATGGCCCCCATGCTCTCTGCTATGAGCTCACCATCTACAATTCACTGACATGGCCTTCGTACACGGAGCTTAAACCTCAAGAATCTCCCTGCAACTCTAATCATAAGTTGAAAGTACAATGATCAATTCTTTAGAAAGTGCAATGACTGGGCAGAATTTCCGAAGATTCTTAGAGAGACCTTCCAGTGACCAGCTACCCCCTGGAGACAAGTAGTAGCGATGAATTTAACCACAACATTTTGCCTTTATCTAATAAGATCCTGTTTTTTTGTCATTATATAGTCAGTACAAATACTGCTTATTTTCTGGTTATGTGGACCATGCATTATTTCATATCCTGGTTCTTATCTATTTTCACACACCAAGAAAAAAACAGCCCTATAGAACAAATCTGCCTCTATAAGAGACACATTCTGCTAGAGACTCTAGTGGAAATGACCTAGTGCAAAGTTCATAATATATCTCTTGTATCTTTTACCCGGACCATGCCTAGTCCGAGTCACAATCCTACTGTTTAGAGCCCAGATCGATAGCACAGCAAATAGAGCATTTGCCCTACGGCTGCCAGCACGGGTTTTGAGTAATTCCTGAGTGCAGAGCCAGGAGTAAACCCTGAGCGTTGCAGTGTGTGACCCAAAAAAAAAAAAAAAAAAAAATCTTTCTGTTTAGTCCTCAGGGAGCTGCTCAGGTCCCTCGAGGCTGTCTTCAGGGGTGGAAAGGTGCCTGGAGTCAGTTGATAAGTTAATCCCCCAGCAATAGCATGACTGAACTTGGACTCAGTGTCATAGGTTGGACACCATAGTTCTTCCTTACGCATGCATTTGCCTCAATTACCGGATTTAGTGGCTGGAGCAGTAGCACAGTGGAAAGTTTGCTTGCCTTGTATGCACCCAACTTTGAGTTTGATCCCCGACACCCAATATAGTTTCCTGAACACCTCAAGAAGTGATCCTTGAGCCCAGGGCGAGGAGTAAGCCCTTAGCATTGCCAACTGTTGCCCTTATGCTTTCTTTTAAAAAAGAGACAGAAAGAAAAACAAAGAGCATTTAGTAAGTGTGTATCAGGAATGCCAAGGAATGAAAAAGACTTTTTTCAACTGTAATTCTACTAGCATGAGACAGGACATATGGAGATATTTACTGGTGCCCGCTCTAGCAAATAGATGATCAACGGGAGATAGTGATAGTGTAATAGGGGGTGAATGGAAATGCTTCCTTCCATATTTTCCAAGAGGATCAGGAGAACTTTTCATTCAAAGGGGTAGTAAGTGGCATCTCCCGAGACAGCTATGCCCAGTAACTGCACCTTTTCTCAGGGCCAGTCCACATAGGGAGAGTGAAAGAGGCCCACACAGCATTCTATTTAGGGGTAGAGACAGGGTGAAGCTGAAAGAAGGCAGAAAACAGGGCAGGCCCTACTCATGGAAAGTTACCAATTTGGGGCCTGCCGTTATCTTCATCTTGAAGTATCCTTTTCATCCTGTTATCTACAAAAGGCCCAAGAACAAATTCCTATTAGAGGTTGTAGGGGGACGCAGACCCCACCCATAACCTGCTGTCGGCTTGAATCCGACCTGAATTTCATTCCTGTACATCCGCCCAGCATAGCCGTTGCTGACCATAATCCCACACGTGTATCTAGCCACACCAAATATGGAAAGGAGTATTGAGTGTGACCTGATTTGGTAGGGGATAATTAACTTGTTAAAGTGATTGGCTGCCTGAGTGCAGACCTTAATGAAATATTTTTAATCTATTGCATGGTTATGCTTGTGGCTCTCAGTAGTGGAGGGAATCATCTCTTAAAAGAGATCCTCCCTGGAAGTCTCGGGGTCTCTTAACCAATGACTGCTTAGTGGTCATGCTAAGTGAGCCTCAGAGTATCTTCGAATAATATTAATAAAAACCCTTGCTTTTGCATAGGACCTGGTCTCTCAGGTCTCCTTTGATGAGGTGCAGCATTCCCGGAGGCTCCCAGTCAGTCACCCCCATCAGGTGGCCAACTCTTTCATTTGGGGGCTCGATCCCGGGATCAGGAGTTGAGGACCCCCAACACCAAGCCAGGATCCCTGACAAGACCATCCTGGGTAAGTTTGGCACCTTTTCCACCACAATCGCTAGATTAGTGCCCGGCCGGCTCAGGAACTCTCGAAGCTTGACTGTCAGATTAGTCGACAGGCAGGCGCAAGCCCGCCGTTCTCCGGACTGTGGTGAACAGACGTGTGACCACAGGTCACAATCTTTGGGGGACTCCCCAGTGGTGGGTAAAGATCTGGGGACACCAGGAGGACCCGTCTGTGGAAGCGGGAGGTGACAATCGCCTCCTTCCTTCTTCCAAGTCGAGAGGGAGAAGTCCTGTTTTCAAAGTCCCGGCCTCAGGGTGAGTCCTGAGAAGACCTAGGTTTGTAACCCAGAAACAGCAGGTTGGTGCCTAACACCGAGGATTCCCTCCAACTCATCACGGCAGTCTAAGTAAACCTGTTCAGACAACAGAAAATTCCAAATCGGATTGTAGAGAGTGGTGAGTGTGGGGTGAGTCTGAGTGAAAGGAGGACTGTATCCCCGTGATTGAAGAGAGTGTGAAACTGTGTGAAGTAATCTCTGTCCCTATTTGCCAATTGTGACCTGTGTATGTTTGGTTATTGACATCATGCCTGTCGGGCGCGCCGCCCCGAGGGTCCCCGACAGTGTCAGGACAGAGGTTGTCTTCTACCTCCGAGGACGCCGGGAGAAAGATGAAAACTCACAAGTCCAGTGCAGTTCCAAAAAATGGCTTTTAATAGTACAAAAAGCTCTTCCATAGCACTCCAATATAATGAACAAACTTTAGCTCTGGTCCGAACTTAGACCATACAAAAGAGCCCAAGTCTCCCACCAAAGAGAGAGGATCTCACCCGAGCTGAGTCCTACCCAGAAGAGGAGCAAAAGGCCAAAGAGCAAAAAGGCCAAAAGCCAAAAGCCAAAACCGCAGGGAGCCAAAAGCTGAAGGCTGAGGAACCAAAGGCAAAAGGTAAAGGTGAAGGGGCCTCAAGTCAGCCCCCTTATATACACCAAAGTAATCCAATCGGGAGGTTGTCATGCCAACAAAGAACCCTAAACAGAGGTGTGAGTGCCACACCCTATTGTAGGTATAAACAAAGGTTACACCAAGGACTAATCCCGAGATTATCTCTTATGTAAACACTGGAGAGAGAGGGGGCTGATATAAAAGTAATACATCTTAACTCTCATGAGCTTCATGTAATCTAGATGGTACCCACAAGGTCCTTATTATTATCTGCACCAGGGTGATTCTGAGTATCTTGTTCTCGTGTACTGAAAGGGTCCCTCTTGCCTGCTTAGAGCAAACTAGTATGATCCTTCCTATAGTCTTCCTATAGTCTCAGCGTAGCCAGGGTGGTAGTCTCCTGGTAAATTCTAACTGTCCCACGTTGGGTGCAGTGGGTATAAAGAGTGAGCTGTGCCCAACCTAGAAAACATAGAAGCCTTAGTAGATGTATAAGTCAGAAGTTATTCAATCAAGGTGACTTCTGTAACTGCCACACCCTCTAGCAGTGTTTACATAGAAGAGAGATCTCATTAGAATGAACATTGGCTTAAATAAGATTAAGCTGGGAGTGAGCAAAACAACAAAACTCCCAGATTAGCTAAACATGTCCTCCAACAATGCCCCCAAGGAATTACATTTTTCTACCTCCCTTCCCTCCTCACACAAGCCACCAGTGAGGCCCCACCTACATCATTTTGCTACTGCAGCAGAACGTTGCATTGGCAGTGAAGGGTAGGAGTTCCACCAGCAAGGAGGTAATCAGTGAAAATATGCAGAGAAGGTATGCTGCCTCCCTTGGAAATATCTAGGGAATGGGGAGGAATGTCGTAACCTCTGTGGTCTGTGTGTGTATGAGCACCCTGATAGGGTCCCCTCCATCAGGGCGTTAGCTCTATGGCCCCGACACGATAACCGCACTCCCTTAAGGTCCCACAAAGGTTCGGAGCCCGAGTGGGTTGTTGTTAGGAAAGAACTTATGGTCTTGGTGGCGCTTACCTAGTGGTCGCCGACAAGTCACAACCTGCTAAGTCCACTACGGCTAAGTTCTTCACCAGCTAGACAAGCAACTGAATGGTCTCTGTAAAGAGGCACCCCTCCTTTGTCTGTCTCGTGTCACCTATCACTATGGGAGGAACGGAGAAAAACTCACTAGTGAAAGATTCTAGGAGACCAAAATTTCCAGCAGTCCTTTCCCCTCTCTTTACCCTTACTAGCAAGAGAGGAACTGGCTAGAGCACACCTGAAGGTCAATTAAAGAGCTAAGCAGCTTTAGCCCCAGGCAAAGAAAAAAAAAAGGGTAAAAAAGATTGGGAGGGGAAAACCTCCCACCAAGACAGAAAGGCAGAATCTGGCAAGAGATGCAGCAAACATCAGCAAGGCCACCGAAGGTACCAAGCGAGCAAGACAGAACTTTTCTTCTCCCGATCTCTGGGAAGCCCCATGGCATGTTAGCCCAGCTCCACCTAAGGTTGTAGTAGTGGTGGATGCCTGGGAGGAGTCCCAGGGACGCCTGTAAAAATTTGCTGAGATCACTGATTGAGACGTCCACAGCATGATGGTTCTCTTGAATTAGTGGCCAGCATGTGAGGGATTAGAGGTCCCTCTGAGTGGCAAGGGGGTATGGGAGGGGTTAGTGTCCCCCTTGGGTTGCTTGTTAAAAAAACTGAACCTCCAACTAGTTGGCCTAAGCAAAAAGCTCTAAGGATCTTTTTGTAATAACACGTGGCTGAGTATATATGTAATATTGAGACCTTCATGGCATTGTACCAGGCTTTGCAAAAGAAAAGGAAATGTCAGATTTGCTGTATATGTCTCTTGGAAGTTAAAGGGAACCAGAATAGTACCCCACACCAACTGCAAAAAGGGGCAGGGAACCCCGAGGGCTTCAGTCTTGCCTCCAACCCTGCTGCCACCTGTGGAGCTTGCGTAGAGGCTTCCCAAGGAGCGCGGGCTACTGCTGTTAACAAGCCCCTCCCCCTCCAAAGGACCACCTCTGGCAGCTCAGGTTTCCCTCATAAATCTAAGCTTCCTAGGGAGAACAGCTCAGCAAAAAAGCTTATTGCAGGGAAGCCCCACAGTGGTCTAACACAACTCAGGAGTGTAGTTCTCCCCTAGAAGGGAGCTAGTGAAGCAGGGGGTGCATTAAAAAAAATTGTGACAGATGGAAAAAGCTCAGGCATCTACTCACTGAAATCTGGCCCAGCAGGATGGCTCAGAGCTGGGACTCTAATCATTCCAGAGACACCCTGCTAGGGACCACCCTAGAGTTGGAGGATTTGCCCTAAGGGGAAGTGGCTAAAGGAGAAGCATAGACAGAGTGAAGAGCACACTTGCTCCCTCTCCAATGTGGCCTGCTGGCGAACTTCACTGAGGCAGAAAGCAGCTAGGTGAGCGGGTTTTCTCCACAAAGGCGCTTTCGTGACCCATGCTTCATGTGAAAAAAAAAAACAGGCAGGGGACAGAGGCTGTTGGAGGCTGAAGCAGGGCAAGGTCCAGAGGCCTGTGGAGCAGGGCTGGCCACTGGGGAGACTGTTCCCTCTCCTTTCTCCCAGTCTATCAGTTTTCCTCTACACTTCAAAGAATCAGAATCGTGACTAAAAAGATGTCTCGCACAAATGGTTGTGTGTGTGTACGACAAGGAAGTCTGACCATCTTGTAGGTGGGCAGCCATGTGATCTTTTGACATCCGTGGGATCCAGTCGGTAACGGCTCTAGTCCAGCGGTTGTCTCCAAATCGCATTACATGTCCATCCCATCTGATTTTCGATGCCTTGGCAAAACGAGACAGCGTCCCTGATTCTGGAATAGCCAACGAGATCGAGAACTCAGATTCCCTCTCTCACTTGAGGAGGGTGTGATATTCAAGCATAGCTCTTTCGATTCCTCTATGGGAGACCGATCGCATTCTCATCCTGCTTTCATGGAAGCCCGGGTCTCTCTGGCGTACGTTAATGCAGGAGAACCGTGGAGTCCAAGGAAGATGTGCCGGAAGCTGAAGGTTTTGGTCCTTTTAACCCACTATTTCTTCATGCCTTTGAAGGCATTCCATGCCGCTCTCTTCCTCCTGCGCAGCTCAGGTTTTAAATTCGTTCATCATGCTTGACTTCTGACCTAGGTACACATAACTGCTGCATTCAGAGATGTTTGTTCCCATTGAGAGTGAATGGGGCCTCTGGAACTAGTTCATTTTCTCATAAACATAATTTTCTTCAGATTCAGCTGTAGACCTTCCTTTCCACATTCTCGGTCAAAGTCGAGCCAGCATTTGCTGCCTGGCTATGTTTGGTGTTATTGTAGGAATGATGTCATCAGCGAAGCAGAGGTGGTGTAGTTGCCGACCATCTATCTTCACTCCCATTCCTTCCCCATTCTAATTGACGCATGATGTTCTCGAGGGTGACGCTGAAGAGTTTTGTGAAATGGTATCACCCTGTCGAACCCTCTTTTGACATCAACGATCACTTCTGTAGAATGGTGAGATCCTAGTGGTGAATCTGTAATACAGCTCCAGAAGGATCTTGATTGTATTCGGTTTGAAAACCCTGTTTGGCTAGGGCTTCGATGACTGCTCCAGTCTCCACAGAATCAAAGGCTTTCTTTAAATCAATGAACGTGAGACAGAGTGGCATCTTGTACTCCCCTACAAACCCCCAGTGAGCTTGGTTATTGTGTGGATATGGTTGATTGCTGCTGAATCCTTTCCAGAAACCTGCTTGCTCCCATGGTTGTCCCTTACCTAGTGTTCTCCCAATCCTGTTCAGGGAGATGACCTCGAGTGAACAGCTTGTAGATGACAAAACAGGCAGATGGGGCGAGCAGTTGCCGATGTTGTGAATGTCTCCTTTTCTGGAACAGTAGAACTTGTCCTGCTGGTTTTCCATTGGGAGGGCACCTTGCATTCGGACAGGTAGCGTGTGAAGAGCCGAAGCTAGTGCGTTGGATGTGTACCGACGGCAGATTCTTCAGGTGTTCGGGTCTTACGACTGTCTGGGCCTGGTGCTGTTCCCTTCTTTACCGATGAAATAGCATGTGGGATTTCGAAGGAGAACGTTGGGAATGACATATCCATCATGTGGAATTTGTATGTGGGCAGGTAGATGTGGCGCACAAAGAGATTTGAGTAGAAGTCCTGGATAATATTCTCCATTGCCTTTCTGGAAGCTGTGATAAATCCACTCAAAGGCATCAGAGGGCAGTCATCTTGGTCTTATAGTTGGCGGAAGGACAGGCGGAGTGTAATTGCCCTTTCCCTGGCTTCTGCTGCATCTTCCAGTATTTCTGCTCTTCTGTCTTTGAGGTCTTCTTTTATAGCTTCTCTGCACTATTTAGCAAGCTTGGACGTTAGCATTTGAGTCTCCTGAGGCTCGGCGCCTTGCCCCCCCCGCGTTGGCCGAATGAGCTCAAGAGTTTCTGAAGACAAGCGTCCTTTTTTTTTGTTACTTTTTCTCGACGTGCCTGAACAATCTGAGGTGCTGAACGCAGTCAACGTTGTATTTCTGTTAGTGTCATCAATGATGGTATCTTCCCATGTTGCTACAAGGGTGCCGAAGTTCCCGGAGTTAGTGATCGTTCTGGGAGTTCTCTTCTTAATAGTATGGGCAGCTCTACTCCCGTTACGTGGAGAGCAGAATTTTGCCGCGAAGGGGAGCGGTGGGGTCCGATCCTGTCTAGGAATTTGGGGACGCACAGCTAACATCGATTGGGCAAAACCGACTATGTAAGATGAGTATGGGTCCAATTTCATTGTGGAACTGTCCGCCGAGGAGATTTCCCATGATCAGCGGTTCGCTTCCAGCCTTCTGAAACTTCGCAGAGTTCCCATCAATGGTCTTGGTGGACATGATGAGCTCATGTCCCCGCTCCCACACCCTAATTTTTATTGTAAGTGAGGTATTTTTGGACCCAATTCAAAGGGGACCAAACAAAAACAATTAAAAAAGTTTCATTTATGAGTGAAACTGCACCAAATACTTACAGTGACTCATAGCTCAGGCCTGATCTAGGGTTGCATTTTTGTCACTCTGCGATGAACAAGCCAGGCCCAGGCTGCCGTGCTGCCTAATGTACCCCATGCCATGCTCCAGAGGAGGCTGTGTTGGTGGAAAGTAGATAGAGGGATATGCTAAAAGGTCCATAGATATGACTGTTGACAGATACACAGGGTTTCTTGGCGGGCTATCCCCAAGAAAGAGATAAGATGCAGGCTCCACATAGCAACGCCAAGCAGACCACGGACCCTCCGATCTTGGGTCATTTCCTTCATCGCATCCCTGTGTTGGCTGAGAACTAGTCAAAGATGGTCAATGGACACCGACACCGGGATCCAGACAAGTGGGAATATAGGTGTTTCCTGTGTTATCGCTCTCTCCTAAACAGCAGAACCAGAATAAAGATCATGCCATCTTAGGCTGAGTTAGGAAGGTTAAATTTGCACCTGATACACCTCTCTGTTTATTTCTCACCTTGCCTTAGGGAACACCCTGCTGCTTGGCTCCCACCACTTGTTTCCTTCCTAATTGTCTTTGCCTCCTTTATGTTAATCATGTAGAATGCTTTTGTAGTACTAAAACTATATACACCCTTAATTCAAGCTTATGTTGCTGTCTGATGCTATTGAGTATATAAGAAGTTGGAGATTTTTTTCGCGCACACTGTCAGCAACCAATAGAGAGACCTGAACCTCCAGACAAACAGTAAAAATAATTATGATTATTAAAAATCAATAAATATTGTTCTGCTTGTAAATCTCATCTTTTGCACCCCAATTTTAGAGATCTCATTTACTGGCCTATAGTAGGTTTAACATTTAGCAGTCACCACCATGATATTCTTGATGATTTTTTTATTATACCACCTTGAGATAAGCAGTACAAAGAAATGTTCATGTTAGTTTTCAGTCATAAAGTATTCTAGCACCCGTTCCTTTTCCACTAACAATGTCACCCACTACCTCTCCCCCTCTCCCTCAGCCTTCCTCTATGGCTAGCTTTACCTTCTCTCTCTCTCTCTTTCTCTCTCACACTCTCTCTCCACTTTTTCTTTCTCTCACTTTTTTCTCTCATTCTCTTTCTCTCACTCTTCCTTCTCTTACACATTGTGCCTATAATGCATTCATAAAAGGTATCATATTTATCCCTTTGCCTACATTCAATGCTCAGTTACCTACCTAATAATTCTAATTTCTAGAAATTACTATCACACTGTTTTCTTCTCTGTCTTACCTAACCTAATCAAGTGCGTGATTCCCACACACTTGTGGTAGATTCTACTCACAGAGAAGACATAACAGTCCATGTTTTTGGCCTTGGATATTGATATCATACTAATTTTTATATATCCACAAATAATATTGTAGTCACATTCTATATCCTGTCCTTTTACTCCAGCTAATTTAACTCATGATTCTATCATGTCCCCCCATTTATGAGCAAATTTTATAACTTTGTTTTTCCTGACAACACATGTATTCCATTGTATAGATGTAGCAAAGTTTCTTTAGCCAGTCATAATAATGGAGGTACTCTGGTTTGTTTCAAGATTCTGGCTGTTGCTGGAATGAGAGATGCTATGAACATAGGAAATTGTAGATGGTGTTTCCGCACGGTGTTTTTGGCCTCCCAGGGTATATTCCCTTAGGAGTGGTATGGCTTGGTCAAATAGGAGCTCAATTTCTAGTTTTTTGGAGAAATGTCCATGTTGTTTCCCAAAAATGGCTGTAACGGTCTATATTCCCATCAATAATGGATGAGAGTTCCTTTTCTCCCCATATCCACGCCAAACTTGTTGTGAGAACATAATTTTTAACAGACATGTTTATTTTAAATGAAATGATTTTGGCAGAAGCAATAGAGGACATTCCACTCCAAAGACTAGAAAGTGAGTTATTTGACCCAACCAGAACAGCTTGGGAGCATATACACTGGGAAGCCAAAAACACACAGCAGAAAACACTATCTGAACTTTTATTTTCATGAGTAGCACTACTACAATAGCTAGAATCTGGAAACAACCAATGGGTCCTAGAACAAGCGAGCTGGATAAAGAAACTTTGGTACATCTACACAATGGAATACTATGCAGGTGTTAGGAGAACTACAGTTATGAAATTTGCCTATAAATGGATGGACAAGAAGAGGATCATGTTGAGTGGAGAAATTAGCCAGAAGGAAAAAGAGATTTATAGAATGACTTGTGTTTATTTGCATGACATAAATATATATGTATATGTTATATATATATAAACATATAACATATATATGTTACTATGCTGCTCTATATATATATATATATATATATACATACTATGATACCAATATCAAGGTCAGGCGAACTCATGGACCAGGAGGTCTTGTCAAATGTGGAAGTACCACAAACATGTGGGAGTCAGAGGGATTTAGGTAAGACGAGAGAGAAAGGGAACGGAAGTGCTTCCATTAATTATCAAAAATGCTATTACCAACCTAGAACTGAGCGATTAAATGCACAGGCAGATAAACATGAAACCTATAAATGTAATCATTTAGAGGAGCAAATCTCATCTGTATGTCACAATTCATAATGTGTAAGAGAAGGAGAAGAGAGAAAGAGAGAAAGTGAAAAAGAAAGGACCTAAGAAACCTGCCATAGAGATGGCACAGAGGAGGTGGGAGGAATTGAGGATATTGGTGGGGAATGGGCACTGGTGGAGGGACTGGTGGAGGAACATAGTATGACCAAAACCCATCTTTGTAATTATATATCTCATGTAGTATAATAAAATTTAAAAAAGAATTAAAATAAATGGAATGAAGTTACCCAGGATGCGTAATTTAAGTAAAATGAAAGTCTAGCTTCAGCAGTTCTAAGAAAGATCTCTGTAATATTTTTAATAAGCTTTATGTTTAACAGTAGGTTAAATTAAGAACAAAATTGAGCAAGAAAGTACAAATTATTTCCCTAAGCCCTCTCCACAGTATACACAGTCTCCCTAATCTATCATTGACTTCCGTAGATCCTAGACTACTTGCGTGGGCTTCCAAGTAATATCTCAATATTTCCTGTCACATACAAGATAGCCCAAGGGCATCTGCCCACTCAGGAACATAAGAGCCTCAAACTAGTCCACCAAGGTATGGGAACAAGGTCTATAATTGTTACTGGTATTTGGCATGTCAAATACAACTGCGTGGGGTAGCTTACCCAGGCTTTGCCATGTGGGGTGGGATAATCTTCCTAGTCACCTCAAGACTCGAGCATGTATTGATGAACAGCGTGGCCAAGCCGGGCTGCAATCAGTTTTGCTGGGTGGAGTTCTGACCGAGAGGGGAGTCCAGATGTGAAAAAATGGTGGCCCTCATGGTGTGGGGGTTCCTCTGACTTTGCGAGAGCTCTGCTGGGGTGGCGGGCTAGGCCCAGAATTGTCATCCCTCCCAGATGCCTAGTGATCAGCTGAGCACAGGGAGAGCAAGCGCAGCTTCAGCTTCGTGTGTGAGTCTCTCATAATTCCTCATTCCCCCCAACTCTCAGTTTGATGCAAATAGAATGATTGTCGAAGAGTGTAGAGTGAGAAAGATCTGATCTCCTAGAAATGTGATTCATTTAGTATATTCACTTCACTTGATCCTTGACATACAGTTGGTAGTCAATTTGCTCAGAGGTTGCCAATAACATTGCCATTTGACGCCATCGATGTGCTGGGTGTAGCCTAATGGCATCTGCTTGCTTCAGAGAATACGA
>JAJIBD010038833.1:0-15363 GCA_021461705.1 Cryptotis parvus
AATCTGCTGCAACTCTAATCATAAGTTGAAGAAAGTACAATGATCTCAATTTCTGAAAGTGCAGCGACTGAGCAATTTTTAAGATTCTGAGGACTTCCAGTGATATTAAGCTACCTGAGACCGGTAGACGATAATTTAACCACAACATTTGCCTTTGTCTAATAGATCTCTTGCTTTTGTTGTTACAGATCAGCTGGCTCACACTTTTTCTGGACATAGCCTGGATACTTCATTAACTATATACACCAGTTTCAACTATCTTCTTTTACACACCCAAGAAAAAATGGCTATAGAGCCAATCCTCAAGCGAGGGACACATTCTACGAGAGACTCATTGAAATGACTGAATGTGTAAAAGTTCATAATATCACTTGTATGCCGGATACCATGTAGTCTAGGCCTGTCTCAACCTCCTGTTTAGAAGGCAAGTGGTGCTTTTAAAATAGAGCATTTGCGCTAATGCCGGCTACGAGGTTTGAGATAATTCCTGAAGAGTGCAGAGACAGGGAGTAGCTGGCTGTTTGTGTAGCAATTACTTAAAAAAAAAAAAAAAAAAAAATCTTACCTGATGTTTTTGATTCCTCAGGAACTATCGACGAGATTCCCTCAAAGGCTGTCTTCAGGGTGGAAAGGTGCCTGGGTCAGTTGATACCGTTAATCCTCCAGCTTTAATGACTGGAACTTGGACGCTCAGTGTCATGAGTTTGGACACCATGGACCTTTATATATATGCATTTATTTCAATAACCGTATTAGTAAACAGACAAACCTTTGCAGTGAAAGGTTGTACCTATTTTTTAACTGGTGATCACCATTAATATGGTTTCACAAACACCTCAAAAGTGATCCGTGATGACGAGTAACCATGGCATTATTATCAGTGCCCTTAACTTTTAGTAAACTCAAAACGTTTGTGGAGACCATGTATCAGCAAAATTGCAAAGAATGAAAAGGCTTCAGCTGTGATTACACTAACATGAACCGGGTATGGAGATGTGACGGTGCCGCTCAACAAATAGATGATCAACGGGGAGATAGTGATAGTAATAGTGAATGGAAATGCTTCCTTCCATATTTTCCAAGAGAATCAGAGAACTTTTCATTCAAAGGGTGGTAAGTAGCATCTCCCGAAGACAGCTGCTGTGCTTTGCACCTATGAGACCAGTCCACATAGGAGAGTGAAAGGAAGCTGACACAACCCAGTCTATTTAGGTAGAGCAAGGTGAAGCTGAAAGAAGGCAGAAAAACAGGGCTGACCTATATGGAAAGTTAGCAATTTAGGGCCTGCAGTTATCTTTTCATCTTAGTATCCTTTTCATCCTATTATCTAAAGGCCCAGAACAAATTCCGTGGGGGGAGACACAGGCCCCACCCATAACCTGCTATCTGGCTTGAATTGCCTGATTTCATTTCCTGTACATCGCAGCATAGCCGTTGCTGACCTATAATCACGAGAATATGGATTAAGAATAGAAAGGAGTATTGAGTGCTGACCTGATTGAGTAGGGGATAGTGCTTGTTAAAAAGTGATTGGCTGCCTGTGTACAGACCTTAATAAAATATTTTAATCTATTGCATGGTTATGCTTGGGCTTCTCTGTAGTGGAGGAGTCATCTCTTAAAAGATCGCACTACCTGGAAAATTCAGGAGCTCTTGCTTACTTGACTTATGATATCTGCCATGAGCCTGGGGTATACTAATAATAATAAAGCCCTTGCTTGCATAGGACGACCCTCTCAGGTCTCCTTGATAGGTGCAGCATTCGAGGCTCCCAGTCAGTCACCCATCAGGTAGTAACTCTTTCATTTAGGGGGCTCGTCAGGTCAAGGTGAGGACCCCACCTGGCCAGAGATGTCTCTGGCGGGCTATGCAGTAAGTTTGCCTTTTCCACCACAATCGCTAGATTAGTGTGCCGACAGCTCAGGAACTCTTAAGTTGACTGTCCAGATTCAGAGTGAAACAGGCAGGCGTAAGATTTAACCGCCGTTCTCCCGGACTGTGGTGAACAGGCAGTGAGGCCGAAACTAACACTTCAGGAGCTCCCGGTGGTGGTAGAATCTGGTTATAGGGGACTAAATCTGGGAAAGGAGAAACAATCGCCTCCTTCCTTCTTTTAAATTAAGTAAGAGAAAGTCCTGTTTCAAGTCCCGGCCTCAGGGTGGAGTCCTGAGAAGACCTAGGTTTGTAACCCAGAAACAGCAGGTTGGTGCCCAGCACCGAGGATTCCTTGAACTCATCACGGCAGTCTAAGTAAACCTGAGCCAGACAACCAGAAAATTACAAACAAGGTTATGAGTGGTGAGTGTGGGGTGAGTCTGAGTGAAAGGAGATAGTTCAGTGATTAGAAAATGTGGGGAAACACAACAGTAATCTCTATCCCTATTTGTGATGCGTGCCCTGTATGTTTGGTTATTGACATCATTTGCCGAGAAATGGCGCCCCGGGGTCCCCGACAGTGTCAAGACAGAGGTTATCTTCTACCTCGAGGACCGGGAGAAGATGAAAACTCACGAGGTCAGTGCAGTTCCCAAGTGACTTTTAATAGTACAAAGCTGTGCCTTGTCACATCAATATAATAGAAAACTTTAGCCACTGGTCCGAACTTAGATCATACAAGAGCCTAAGTCTCCTGAGAGAGATAGGCTACAGTCCTACCAGGAGAAGCAAAGGCAAGGAGCCAAGGCAGGCCAGAGCAAGCCAAAAGCAGCATAGAGCCAAAGCTCAAGGCTGAGGAACCAAAGGCTAAGGTAAGGTGGAAGGGGCCTCAAGTTAGCCTTACATGCACCAAAAAGTAATCAATGGGGAGGGTTATCATGCCAACAAAGAACCTAAACAGAGTATAATTTTACCCTACTGTGCGAGGTATAAACAAAGTTACACCAAGGACCTTTAATCCGAGATTATCTCTTATGTAAAACACTGGAGAGAGGGGGCTGATGTAAAGTAATGCATCCCAGCTTCATGAGCTTCATAGTAATCTAGATGGGTACCCACAAGGTCCTTGTTATTATCACTTCCAGGGTGGATTCTGAGTATCTTGTTCTCATAGTAACTGAAAGGGTAATACTGCCCTGCTTAGAGCAAACTAGTATGATCCTTCCTCTAGTCTGCCTATGGTCTCTGGCGTGTGCCGGGGTGGTAGTCTCCTGGTAAATTCTAACTGTCCCATTGGGTGCATGGGTATAAAGAGGAGCTGTGCCCAATCTAGAAAACATAAAGTCTTAGTAGATGTATAAGTCAGAAGTTATTCAATCAAGGTGACCTTGTAGCTTTTACACCTCTAGTGTTTACATGGAAGAGATCTCATTAGAATGAACATTGCTTAAATAAGATTAAGCTGGGAGGGTGAGCAAAGCAACAAAACTCCCAGATTAGCTAAACTTGTAATCTCAACAATGCCCCAAGGAATTTTATTTTCTCTCCTTATCTTCACTGCAAGCCACCAGTGAGGCCACCTACATCATTTTGCTACTGCAGCTGAGGCATTGCATAGCAGTGGGTGGGAGTTCCACACTGCAAGAGGTAATCAGTGAAAATCCATGCAGAGAAGGTATGCTGCTCACTTGGGGAAATATCTAGGGAATGGGGAGGAATATTTACCAACCTCTGTGTGAGTCTGTGTGTGTATAGGCACCTGATAGGTCCTCCTATCGGAAGGTTCATTCTAAACATTTCTTGGCCCGGCTACTCTTAAGGTCCCACAGGGTTCACGAACCCGGGTTGTCTGCTAGGAAGAACTTATGGTCTATGGTGGCGCTTACCTAGTGGTCGGCCATGAGTCACAGCTGCTGGGTCCACTACGGCTAAGTTCTTCACCAGCTAGACAAGCAGCTGAATGGTCTCTGTAAAGAGGCACCCTCCTTTGTCTGTCTCGTGTCACCTATCACTATGGGAGGAACGGGAGAAAACTCACTAGTGAAAGATTCTAGAGACCAAATTTCAGCAGTCTTTTTCCCCTCTCTTCCCTTACTAGCAAAGAACTGGCTAGAACACACAGAAGGTGGTATTAAAAGAGCTAAGCAGCTTTGGCCCCAGGCAAAAAAAAAAATTCTAAAAGATTAGGAAGGAAAGCCTTCTCCCACCCAAGACAGAAAGGCCCAGAATCTAATGGGAGATGCCTTAAACATCAATAAGACCACACAGAAGGTAGCAAGCAAGCAGAATACGAACTTTTCTTCTCCGATCTTGGAAGCCCATGGCATATTAGGCCTACACATACAGGTTGTGAGTCGTGGTGGATGCCTGGGAGGGTCCAGGGACGCCTGTAGTAATGCAGAGATCACTGAGTTAGAGGCGTCCACAGCATGATGGTTCTCTGAATTAATTGGCCAGCATGTGAGGGATTAGAGGTCCTAGAATTGGCAAGTATGGAGGGTTAGTGTCCCCTTGGGTTGCTTGTTCACAACACAGACCTCTGCCTGGTTACGGCCCCTAAGCAAAACGTCCTTTACTGGGATCTTTGTAACATTGGCCTGAGTATATATGTAATATTGAGACCTTCATGGCATTGTACCAGGCTTTGCAAAGAAAGGAAATGTCAGATTGCTGTATGTCTCTTGGAAGTAAAGGAACCAGAATGAGTACCCCCTGCTCACAGGCGGAACCTGAGGCTTCAGTCTTGCCTCAGCCCTGCTGCCACCTGTGGAGCTTGCAAAAAGGCTTCCAAGGAGCGGGGGCTACTGCTGTGGCAAAATGCCCCTCCCCTCAAGGACCACCTCTGGCAGCTCAGGTTTCCCTCTTGAGATCTGGCTCCTGGGAGAGCAGCTCAAGCAAAAGTTACTTGCAGGGAAGCCCACAGTGGTCTAACACAACTCAGGGTGTAGTTCTCCCCTAGAAGGGGCTAGTGAAGCAGGGTGTATTAAAGGTAGCAACAGTGGAAAAAGAGCTTGACATCTCTACCCTGAATCCCCCACTATTTATGAGTTCACTCAGAGCTGAACCTCTAATCAAACAGACCTGCTGATTTTGAGTTGGGTTTTCATAGGAAGTGACAAAAAGGGAGAAGCCGACAAGTGAAGATCCACTTGCCCTTCTCAATGAACTTCACTGAGGCAAGAAGCAGCTAGGTGGCGGTTTTTTTTTTTTTTTCTCAACAAAGCGCTTTCTTGACCCATACTTCATGTGAAAAAAAAAAAAAACAGGCAGGGGACAGAGGCTGGTGGAGGCTGAAAAAGCATGAGGCAAGATCAAACCTGTGGAGCAAGACTGTACCCTGGGAACTCTTCCCTTCCTTTCTCAGTCTCAGGTTTCCATCCCTTCGGGTCAGATCATGACTAAAGATCGGTCGATCAATTTGTGTGTATGACAAGGAAGTCTGACCATCTTGTAGGTGGGCGGCCACATGATCTTTTGATGTCCCGTGGGATTCAGTCAGTAATCGCTCTAGTCCAGCAGTCGTCTCCAAGTCACATTACATGTCCAGACCAACTGACTTTTTGACGCCTTGGTAAAGGAGACAGCATCCCTGACTCTTGATCTTCGACAGAGGTCAGAACTCCGGATTCCTCTCTCTCACTTGAGTGAGGCGTGGTATTCCAAGCTAGCTCTTTCAATTCCTCTTTGGGAGACCCGATTAGCATTCTCATCCTGCTTTCATAGGGCCCAGGTCTCTGAGGCATATATTATTGCAGGGAAAATTGTGGAGTCGAAGAGATGTGCCCGGAGCTGGAGGTTCTTTGTCCTTTTAGCTATTTCTTCAGTGCTTGGTAAAGTTCAGCCGCTCTCACTTCCTCCTGCAGCTCAAGTGTGTAGTGTCTATCATGTTGAATTCTCGACCAAGGTACACATAACTGCTGCATTCAAAGATGTTCTGTTTGAGAGTGAATGGGGCATCTGGAATTAGTTCATTTTCATGAACATAGTTTTTTTGGGATTCAGCTGTAGACCTATCTTTCCACATTCACGGTAGAAGAGCCAGATTTGTGCCACTTGGCTAATGTTTGGTGTTTTTAGAATGATGTCATCAGCGAAGCGGAGGTGCTGTAGTTGCCAACCATCTATCCTCACTCCCATTCCTTCACATTCTAATTGCACATGACATTCTCGAGGGTGGCACTGAAGAGTTTCAGTGAAATGGTATGACCCCGCAGAACCCCCTCTTTTGACATCAATGATCACTTCTCGTAGAATGGTGAGATACTGGTGGTGAATTCATAACACAGCTCGCCAAAGATTTTGATGTATTGAGTTTAAACACCCCATTTGGCTAGGGCTTCGATGACTGCTTCGCTCTCAACAGAACCAAAGGCTTTCTTTAAATCAATGAATGTGAGACAGAGCGGCATCTTGAACTCCCTACAAGCCTCAATGAGATTGGTTACCATATGGATATGGTCGATTGTGCTGAATCCTTTCCGAAGCCAGCTTGCTCGCATGGTTGTCCTTCAGCTAATGTTCTGCCAATCCTGTTCAGGATGACTCGAGTGAACAGCTTGTAGATGACAGACAACAGGCGGATGGGGTGATAGTTGCCAATGTCGTGTATGTCTCCCTTCTTGAACAGTAGAACTGTGCTGCTGGTTTTCCATTGGGAGGGCACCTTTCATTCAGACAGGTAGCGTGTGAAGAGCCGAGCCAGTGTATTGATGAGTATTGAAGGCAGATTCTTCAGGTGTTCGGATCTGACTTTGTCTGGGCCAGGTGCTGTTCACTTCTTTACCAATGATATGTTGGATTTCAGAAGGGAGAACGTTGGGAATGACATATCCATCCTGTGGAATTTGGTATGTAGGCAAGTGGACATGGCTATCAAAGAGATCTGAGTAGAAGTCCTGGATAATATTCTCCATTACCACTCTGGAAGATCTGAGTAGATCCATCAAATGTCGGAGGCAGTCATCTTGGTCTTATAGTTGGCGGGAGAAAAAATAGGCAGGCGGTGCAAATACTTTTCCTGGCCTGCTGCATCTTCCAGTATTTCTGCTCTTCTGTCTTTGAGGTCTGCTTTTGTAACTTCTCTGCTGTTTGTAAGCTTGGAGCGTTAGCATTTGGTCTCCTGGTTTTTCGCGCCTTGCCGCATTGTGAATGGCGAGCTCCGAGAGTTTCTAGAAGACAACGATCCTTTTGGCGTCTTTCTCTCGGCATTCTTGAACAATCATGGGTGCTGAACCAGTCCGTTGTATTCTTCATTGATGTCATCAATGATGAGTATCTTCCCATATTACCCCCCAATGTTTTTTAAAAGTTATTAGTTGGTGAAGTCGTTCACAGGAGTTCTCTTCTTGAACATTGCAGCCTTTTCTCCAGTTGCAGAAGACAATTCCCTCGAGAGGGCCGGTGGTCCGATCCTGTCTGGAATTTGGGGGCGACAGCAACATCGGTTGAATAAACACCGTCTAATGAAGATGATGTGGTCAAATTTCAGCTATGGAATTTGTCATAGGGAGATTCCCATATCCAACGTTTAAGCTATTCTGAAACTGTGAGTTCCATAAATAGTCTTGGTGGACATGGTGAACTCATGTCCCAACTCACCAAAGTTTTTATTGTAGTGGTATTTTAAGACCCAATTCAAAGGGGACCAAAGCAAAGCAATTAAAAAAAGTTTCATTTATAGTGAAGCACCATGCTGACAGCTCATAAAACAGGGCCCCAAAGTCTAAGTTTGTTTTGTACTCTCTGATAGACTCCAAGCAAGGCCCAGGCTGCAGTGCTGCCTGTGTACCCATGCATGCTCAGAGGGCCTGTGTTGGCGTGGAAAAGTAGATCAGAGAAATACTAAGGTCCATGGATACTGACTGTTGGCAGTCCACACAGGGTTTCTTGGCAGGCTATCTCCCAAAGACCAGAATGCAAACCGCCAGCACAAAGCAGAACCAGGACCCTCCGATCTTAGGTCATTTCCCTTCATCGCATCCTTGTTGGCTGAAGCTAGTCCAAAGATGGAGTCTCAATGGACTTTGTCTGAGATGCAGACAGAATATAGGTGTTTCCTGTGTTATGTCTCTAAAGCAGAACCAGATAAGATCATGCCATCTTGGGCTGAGTCAGGAAGGTTAAATTTGCAACCTGATATACCTCCCCTGTTTAGGTCTCAGCTTGCCTTGGGAACACCCCTGCTGCTTGGCTCCCACCTGCTTGTTTCCTTCTAATTGTTTGCGCCTCCCTATGCTAGTCATGATGGAATGCTTTTGTAGTGTAAAACTATGTACCCTTAATTCAAGCTTGTGCTGTTGTTTGATGCTGTTAATTATATATAAAGAAGTTGGAGTCTCTACTTTACTGTCAGCAACTGAAATGAGAGGCCTGAACCTCCAGACAAAACAATATAAATAATTATGATTATCTAAAATCAATAAATATTTGTTCTGCTTGTGAAATCTCATCTTTGCACCCCAGTTTATAGAGATCTCATTTACAGATCTATAGTAGGTTTAACAACTGGCAGTCACCACTCATGCTATTCTTGATGTTGTTTTATTATACTACCTTAGATAAACAATTACAAAGATGTTCTGTTTGGGTTTCAGTCATAAAGTATTCTAGCACCCGTTCCTTTTCCACTAATCGATGTCCCCCCTACACTCCCCTCTCCCCTCAAACTCTCTATAACCAAGCACTTATACCTTCTCTCTCTCCCTCTCTCTTTCTCTCACTTTCTCTCACTTTCTTTCTCTCCCACTTTTTCTCTCTCATTTCACTCTTTCTCTCACTCTTCCTTCTCTGCCACATATGTGCCTTATAATGCATTCATAAAGGTTATCATGTATATCCATTTGCCTACAGTTAATGCTCAGTTCTAGCTAGAAATTCTCATTTCAACAATTATTATCACACTGTTTTCTTCTCTGTCTTACCTAACCTAATCAAGTGCGTGATTCCCACACACTTGTGATGGAGTCTACTCACAGGAAAGGACTCCTAATTCATATTTTTCTAGCCTTGGATATTGATATCATACTAATTTTTATATATCCCACAAATAAATGTAGTCATTCTATATCTTGTCCTTTTCCTCCCCACTAATTTATCTAAGCATGATTCTATCCATGTCCATCCATTTATAGGCAATTTATAACTTGGTTTTCCTGACAACTGCATAGTATTCCATTGTGTAGATGTAGCAAAGTTAACTTTAGCCAGTCATATGCTATGGAGTACTTTCTGGGTTTTACCAGATTTGGTATTGTGAATAGTGATGCTGATCAGGCATCAAATTGTAGATAGTGTTTCCACGTTGTGTGTTTTGGCCTCCCAGGGTATATTCCCAGAAGTGGGTATGGCTTGTCATAAATAGGAGCTCAATTTCTAGTTTTGGAGGAAATCTCCATATTGTTTTTCCAAAAATGTGCTGCAACGGTCAACATTCCAGCAATAATGGATGAGAGTTCCTTTCTCCCATATCCACTGTAAAACTTGTTTGAGAACCTAATTTTTAACAGACATGTTTATTTTTAAATGAAATGATTTTGAAAACAATATGGACATTCCTCCAAAGACTAGAAATTGAGTCTTACCATTTGTCCATCCAGAACACGCTTGAGAATATACACTTGGGAAGCCAAAAACACACAGCAGAAAAAACTATCTGAACTTTTATTTTCATAGTGGCACTATTCACAATAGCCAGAATCTGAAACAACCAATGGATCCTAGAACAATGACTGGATAAAGAAACTTTGGTACATCTACACAATGGAATACTATGCAGGTGTTAGGAAAACTACATTTAAAATTTGCCTATAAATGGATGGACAAGAAGAGGATCATGTTGAGTGAAATTAGCCAGAAGAAAAAAGAGATTTATAGAATGACTGTGTTTGTTTCATGACATAAATATATGTATATGTTTATATATATATAAACATAGTTTATATATATGTTTATATATATATATATATATATATATATATATACATGCTATGATACCAATATCCAAGGTCAGGCGAATCAAGGACCAGGAGGTTCTTGTCAAATGTGGAAATTACCTACAACATGTGGGAGTCAGAGTGTTAGGTAAGACAGAGAAAGGAACAGAGTGCTAATTAATTGTCAAAAACTAATACCAACCTAGAACTGGAGCATTAAATACAGGCAAAAAGATAGACATGAAAGCCTCTAAATGTATTCATTTAGAGGCAATTCAGTGTCACAATTCATGTAAGAAGAGGAGAAGGAAGAGAGAAAGAGAGAGAGAAAGTGAAAAGAAAAAGAGATAAAGAACCTGCCTAGAGATAGGCTCAGGGAGGTGGGAGGAATTGAGGATATTGGTGGTGGTGGGAATGGAGCAATTTAGTGAGGACTGGTAGAGGAACACTGTATGACAAAACCCATCTTTGTAATTGTATATCTCACTGTGGTATAATAAAATTTAAAAAAAAATTAAAATAAATGGAATGAAATTACCTGGGATGCGTAATTTAAGTAAAATGAAAGTCTAGCTTCAGCAGTTCTAAGAAAGATCTCTGTAATATTTTTTAATAAGCTTTATGTTTAACAGTAGGTTAAATTAAGAACAAAATTGAGCAGAAAGTACAAATATTTCCCCCCTAAGCCCCCTCCACAGTATACACAGTCTCCCTACCATCTATCACTTGACTTCCCGTAGATCATAGACTACTTTCGAGCGGGCACCAGTAATATCTCAATATTTCCTGTCACATGCAAGATAGCCCAAGGGCATCTGCTCACTCCAGGAACATAAGAGCCTCAAACCATTCCATCCAGGTATGGGAACAAGGTCTATAATTGTTACTGGTATTTGGCATGCCAAATACAACACGGGTAGCTTGCCAGGCTTTGCCATGTGGGTGGGATAATCTTCTAGTCACCTCAAGACTCGAGCATGTATTGATGAACCGCGTGGCCGAGCCGGGCTGCAATCAGCTCTTCTGCTGGGTGGAGTTCTGACGAGAGGAGTCCAGATGTGGAAAAATGGTGGCCCCTCATGGTGTGGGGGTTCCTCTGACTTCTTGCGAGGCTCTGCTGGGGTGGCGGGCTAGGGCTAGAATCTGTCATCCCTCCCAGATGCCTCGTGATCAGCTGGGCACAGGGAGAGCAAGTAGCAGCTCTGCTTACCGTGTGAGTCTCTCATAATTCCTCATTCCCCATAAACTCTCCAGTTTGATGCAAATAGAATGATTGTCGAAGAGTGTAAGAATGAGAAAGATCCTGATCTCCCTAGAAATGTGATTCATTTAGTATATTCACTTCACTTGATCACTTGACATACAGTTATTCGTCAATTTGCTCAAGAGGGTGCCAGTAACATTGCCATTTGACTCCATCATGTGCTAGTGTAGCCTAATGGCATCTGCTTGCTTCAGGAATCCGAAGAGCCTCAAACCATTCATTCAGGGTCTTGATGAAGAAGTCTGACCATATTGTAGATGGGCAGCCATGGATCTTTTGATGTCCTGTTGGATCCAGTCAGTAAAGGCTCTAGTCCAGTGGTCATCTCCAAACCGCATTACATGTCCAGCCCATCTGATTTTCTATGGGCTGCAAAGAGACAGCATCCCTGACTCTGGATCGTAGACAGAGTGTCGAACTGGATTCCTTCTCTCACTTGAGCGGGAGTGATATTCCAAGCATAGCTCTTTCAATTCCTCTTTGGGGACCCAAATAGCTTTCTCATCCTGCTTTCATAGGGCCCAGGTCTCTGAGGCATATGTTAATGCAGGGAGAATGGTGGAGTTGAAGAGATGTGCCCAGAGCCTAGGTTCTTTGTCCTTTTAGCTATTTCTTCAATGCTCTTGAAAGCATTCCATGCTGCTCTCTTTTTCTCCTGTGCATCTCAGGTTTTTTAGGTCATTCATCATGTTGACTTCTCAACCTAGGTACACATAACTGCTGCATTCAGAGATGACTGTTCCATTGAGAGTGAATGGGACCTCTGGAACTAGTTCGTTTTTCATGAACATTGTTTTGTTGAGATTCAGCTGTAGACCTATCTTTACACATTCTCGGTCAAAGTCACCCAGCATTTGTGCTACTTGGCTAATGTTTGGTGTTATTAGAATGATGTCATCAGTGAAGCAGAGGTGGTGTAGTTTTGCCCCCCCCTATCTTCACTCCCATTCCTTCCCATTCTAATTGTCGCATGATGTTCTCGAGGGTGGCGCTGAAGAGTTTTGGTGAAATAGTATCTCCCTGCTGAACCCCTCTTTTGACATCAATGATCACTTCCTTGTAGAATGGTGTGATCCTGGTGGTAAATCCATAGTACAGCTCTTGAAGGATCTTGATGTATTGGGTTTGAACTCCCTGTTTGGCTAGGGCTTTATGACTGCTTTGGTCTCAACAGAATCAAAGGCTTTCTTTAAATCAATGAACCTGAGACAGAGCAGCATGTTGAACTCCTACAAACCTCAATGGGCTTGATTACTGTGTGGATATGGTCGATTGTGCTGAATCCTTTTTGGAAGCAAGCTTGCTCTCATGGTTGTTCTTCATCTAATGTTCTGCCAATCCTGTTCAGGATGCCTTGAGTGAACAGCTTGTAGATGGTGGACAACAGGCAGATGAGGAATAGTTCCAATATCATGGATGTCTCCCTTCTTGAACAGTAGAACTGTCCTTCTGGTTTTCCATTGGAAGGGCACTTTGCATTCGGACATGTAGCGTGTGAAGAGCTGAGCCAGTGTATTGATGAGTACTGATGGCAGATTCTTCAGGTGTTCGGGTCTGACATTTTCTGGGTCGGGTGCTGTTCACTTCTTTACTGACAAAGAGGCATGTCGGTTTCAGAAGGGAGAACATTGGGAATGACATATGCATCCTGCAGAATTTGGTATGTGGGCAGGTGGACGTGGCTATCAAAGAGATCTGAGTAGAAGTCCTGGATAATCTTCTCCATTGCTTATTTCAAATGAATGGTTTGAGGTTCTTTAGTATTCCTTAAACAACCATTTGCCATTGGGCTAAACTGGCACATGATAGTGTCAAATGGAAATGTTACTGGCACCCCCTTCGGGCAAATGGATGAATAACGGGATGTCAAGTGATCCAAGTGATCAAGTGCCTATCTGGAAGATGTGATCCACCCATCAGGATGTCGGAGGGGCAGTAATCTTAGTCTTATAGTTGGTAAAGGACAGGCAGGCATTGAAAGAAGGCAGAAACCCCCTTTCCCAACCAGGGCAGGCCTACTCATGGAAAGTTACCAATTTAGGGCCTGGAGTGTCCCTTTTCATCTTGAAGTAACCTTTTTGTTATCTACAAAAGGCCCAGAACAAATCCCTGTTAGAGGTTATGAGACCCCCGCCAGAATCTACTATCTGGCCTGAATTGCCTGGATTGCATTCCTGCACGCACATTTTTAGCCATTGCTGACCCATGATCCCAGCGTGTATCTAGCCGCTCAAATATAGAAAGAAATATTAAGAATGATCTTATTGGGGGAATGGTTACTTGGTACAAAGTGATTGGCTGCCTGCGGCGTAGACCTTGATATAATATTTTAAATCTATTGGATGGTTATGCACGGGCTTTTCTGTAGCGGCGGGAACTATCTCTTAAAAGATCCTTCCTGGAAGGGCTCCGGGCTCTTAGCCACTGACCATTTGGGGTCATGCTATGGGCCCAGTATACCTCGCTTATTAATAAAACCCTTGCTTTTGCATAGGACCCGGTCTCTCAGAGTTTTTCCTTAGTAGGTGCGGCGCTCCGAGGCTCTCAGTCAGTCACCCCATCGGGTGGCCAACTCTTTCAGCATTTTGAATGCTTTTCCCAGCTTCTGCTGCTTCAGCCAGTATTTCTGCTCTTCTCACTTTAGGTTTTCCTTTATCAGTTCTCTGCACTGCTTTGTGAGCTTGGACATTAGCATTTGGTTGCCTGAGGCTCATGCCTTGCCAAGGTTGGGGAATAACCTCGAGAGTTTTTGAAGACAGGCATCTTTTTGTGTATATTTAGTACACAAATATAGTCCATTTAGTATAGTAACTAAATAAGTGGTTGTGACCATTGATAGTTACAACCAGTGGCTTATTGAGAGTAACTATCAATTAACAACTATTGACACATTATTATCAACCAACATACATAGCTGCATTAAAGTTCACAAGTTATATTGTATATTGGTGACCTTGAACAAAGGGAATCTTTATATTTTTCCTTTTTCTTGACAATTTGTGAATGCCTTAGAGAGCATGAAGCTCCTCCTGCATACAACCTCCTAATTCCTTATCAGAAAAAGCAATCAGTAGTAATGGCCCTAAAATAAAAATTAAGTAATTGAAGATCAAGTTCATCACACTGTTAGACACATTATAAGAACATTGGGTCCTTTCTTATCATTCCAGGAATCTACAGACCCATAAAATTCTCTTTTGAATATTAGGATCACAGGAAGCCTACAAAGCCTGAGACAAAATGGGGAGGAGAGACAAATGGGAGGAGAGACAAATGGGAGAGAGAGACAAATGGGGGGAGGAAAGCACACCTTAACCAACATCCTATGTAGCACCTGTATCTAAGTAATGCAAAGATCCCAATTTCCATCTAAAAGTGTCTACAGGAAGAGCCTTTACCAGTAACTTCTTTGCATCCTTTCTACCATTGATTAGTTGATAAATTCACAGGGAGCCTTTTTTTAAAAAAGGACTTACTACACAAAATCCCCCCTACTTTTAACTTAGTCCCATACTAAGTTCCTCCCAGCAAGGGCATTTCCTTTTCTTTCTCTCTACTTTCCAATAAACTTTCCTACTTTCCAACTCTGAGTCTGAGCATCTTTATTTTCCAATATCTTCATTCTTGAAAATATTGAAGAACCTGGGAATTGCAATTGAACACAAAGACCAGCCGCCACAGCTTCTGCCTTACCTGCATCAAAATTATATGTGTAGGGAAGGGGGATTGGGGAACTTTTCCATTATAATCTTAAGCTTTACTTTAGGAGGGCTGGGGGCCAAGACATCAGAATTTTCTATGACTGTAAGGCCTAAGACCTGCTCTTGTTTTCACATTCTGGAACCATTACCAGCAAGACATAGAATCTAAGCCCTTCTCTAAGGGCCAATAAAGTGATGGAGTCCAGATTCCAGAGGCCCAGCAGTCAGACTGGACCTCTTCCTTTCTCAACGCAGAAGCAGAAGAGCCAAGAGGACTGCAGCCCTCCTCAGAATTCCAACAGAATTTTCCTAATAATTCCAGGAACTGAGAAATCTGTTGGGGAGGTCATGTGGAGGGCAAGGTCACTGGCCTGTCTCCAGAAGTGTGGCCACAGATAAAGCCCTTAGGACATGAGCTGCACCACCCAGGTGCCTGCCCTGGGGCTCCTTGCAGAGTTTTAAAAGATTTGGAAGGACAGCACTGCCGATAGAGGGGGGGGCTCCACACACCACAAACTGCTGCTTTATCCTATTCTTAAATTCTCTCAGGCAACAAGTTTTGAGGATCCTAAACACTGGATGAAAGCAGATG
>JAJIBD010038834.1:0-13474 GCA_021461705.1 Cryptotis parvus
CATTTGCTATACATCCTGATATAGCTCAGGGTATCATTATATATCAGATGCAAGCCATATATATATACATATATATATATATATATACATACATATATATGTATTTATACATATAGCAGAATATCCTGATATTCAGGATAGAGCTTAGTGGTGCAGGGCCTCATATATGATGGTTCTATGCCCAACAACCCAAAACCAAGCCAACCCACCAACAAAAGTAATCAATACTTTCAATTCAATAATCATCAAAGTATGTGCATTTCTTTCCAATTCTTTTTTCTTTTCGCTTTTTGGGTCACACCTGGCAATGTTCAGGGGTTACTCTTGGCTCTGCACTCAGGAATTACCCTGGCGGTGCTCAGGGGACCATATGGGATGCAGAAATCAAACCCTGGTCGGCCACATGCAAGGCAAACGCCCTACCCACTTGACTATAGCTCAGGCCCACAATTTTTTTTTTTTTTTTTTGGGTCACACCCGGCCGACGCTCAGTGGTTACTCCTGGCTCTCTGCACTCAGGAATCATTCCCGGTGGTGCTCGGGGACCATATGGGATGCCAGGGATCAAACCCGGGCCGACACAGGCCAGCTGCATGCAAGGCAAACGCCCCTACCCGCTGAGCTATCGTTCTGGCCCCAGGCCCGCAATTCTATGGTTAATTTTACTTTATCTTTTGTTCGATTTGCAGTGCCAGGGGCCAAATACTTGGTCTTATTGTAAGGCAAATGCTCTACTGATCACTTAGCTACATCTTTGGCCCTGAATCAAGTCTTATTTTTTTTTTGGGTCATACCCAGTAATATTCAAGGATTACTACTGGCGGTGCTCTTGGGACCATATGGGATGCCAGGGATCAAACTTAGGTTGGCCATGTGCAACGTAACACCCTACCCACTGTGCTATTGCTCCGACCCCCTGAATCAAGTGTCTTGAAGCTGCCAAGTGCTCCTTCTTGTAGGACTCGCTGATCCTTTAAACTTTAAAAAGAAATGTATTGGGGGAGGGTGGAGTGACAGCACAGCAGGTAGGGGTTTGCCTTGCATGCAGCCAACCCAGGTTCCATCTCCAGCATCCTATATGGACAAAAGCCCCACCCCCATTTTTTGGTAAGGGTCACATCCATTAATATTCGGGGTTTGTCCTGGTAGTGCTCAAGGGACCATATGGGATGCTAGTATTGAACTCTGGTCAGTTGCATGCAAAGCAAATGCTGTATCATTTGTACTCTCTCTGCTCCCAGTCCCCATTTCTGTATTAGTTCAAGGTTTCTGCTGTAGGGTCAGGGTGAAAAGTTCAAAGGTCAAGATGGCATGTCTTGCATACCACATGGTCATCTCTGCTCCACGCACCCAATGCCACGTGTTGCCATAGTGACCCCCAGTGCACTGAAACTTCAACCATACATAGCTGGACCTAGCATAATCCGGGATAACTTCAGCACCACCAACCTGCCCTAGACCTGGGAGGCCTGAAATGGGGGGTAAAAGTCTGATATTACCATTTCCTACAATTAATGAACACTGGTATATAAGAATACCATTAATGAGCATTCTGTATATGTCCTTTTCCTTCTAATTTCACTCAACATAATCTCCGTGTCCATCCTTCTGCAGGTAAATTTCATGACTGTCTTTTCTGACAGCTGCATAGATTCCATTGTGTAGAAGTACCATATTTTCTTTATCCAGTCTTCTGCTCTTGAGCATTTAAAGTGGAAAAAAAGGGGGCGGAGTACCCAGAGCGGTAGGGCATTTGCCTTGCACGCAGTCGACCTAGTTTTGATTCCCGGCATCCCATATGGTCTCATGAGCACCCCCCAGGAATAACCCCCTGAGCACTGCTGGGTGTGATCCAAAAAGCAAAAGGAAAAAATGGGGAAAAAAGTGGCACATGGTCCCTCAAACACTGAGTGACCCCTAAAATCCTCATTCTTCCTTAATTTTGGGATGAGGGTTGGGGGAGGTCCATACTAGTGCTCAGGGCTTACTCTTAGCATTACACTCTAGGATGAAACTTGGGGGGCTAATCAGCAGGTAGGGCGTTTGCCTTGCCCGCAGCCGGCGCCATGCCGGCCCGGGTTCGATCCCCCGGCATCCCATATGGTCCCCCCGAGCACCACCAGTAGTAATTCCTGAGTGCAGAGCCAGGAGTAACCCCCTGAGCATTGCCGGGTGTGACCCAAAAAGAAAAAAAAAAAGAAACTTGGGGGCTAAAACAATAGATTAGGTGTTTGCCTTGCACATGGCCCACCCAGGTTCAACACAGGTATCCCATATGGTTCCTCAAGTCTACCAGAAATGGGGTTGGAGAGATAGCACAGCAGTTAGGGCTTTTTTGCTTGCACACAGCTGGTCCGGGTTCCATCTCTGGTATCCTATATGGTCCCCCGAGCACTACCAGGAGTATTCCTAGTGTACAGCCAGGAGTAACTCACTCCTAAGCATCGATGGGTGTGATTCAAAAGGAAAAAAAATAAAGCCTACCAGAAATGAGCTTATGCAGAGCCAAATTAAGTTCTTAACAGGTGTGCCCCCCAGCCCCCCCCAAAAAAAAAATCACTCCTAGAGGGCACAGTAGACTATATGCAGGAATCAAACCTGCGTAAAATGGGGCCTGAACGATAGCCCAGCGGGTAGGGCGTTTGCCTTGCACGCGGCTGGCCTGTGCCGGCCTGGGTTCGATCCCCGGCATCCCATATGGTCCCCGAGCACCGCCAGGAGTAATTCCTGAGTGCAGAGCCAGGAGAAACCCCTGAGCATCACCGGGTGTGACTAAAAAAAAAAAAAAAAAAAAAAAAAACCGTGCGTAAAGTGCTAGTGAGGCAAGCACCTTAACAAATGTTCTATTACTCCAGGCCCTAGTTTGAGGTTATTTCAAAGAAACTTAATTTTTTTCTAGGTTACCGAACTGCTTAGAGACATGACAATCATAACAGGCTCAGGAATCACTCCTGATGGTACTCAGACCGCCACATAGAACCCGCGGATAGAATCCCAGTCAGCTGCATTCAAGACAAGCATGGGGCCAGAGCAATAGCCCAGCGGGTAGGGTATTTGCCTTGCGCGCCGGCGCCATGCCGGCCCGGGTTCGATCCCCGGCATCCCATATGGTCCTCCGAGCACCGCGGGAATAATTCCTGAGTACAGAGCCAGGAGCAACCCCTGAGAATCGCCAGGTGTGACCCAAAAAGAAAAAAAAATAAAAGAGCTAAGCATGTACCCACAAAATGTACGAAGGCTCCTTAGTATACTACTTTCACCTCATCCATGCTATCAGTTAACTTACCTATCATTTTCCAAATTGATTTTGAACCACATCCAGAGGTGCTTAGAAGTTACTTCTACAGGATTAATCGTATAAGGTGTTGAGCACCAAATGCAGGTCGAGTGTGTGGAAGGCATGCCCTACCTGCTGTACTATCTCTCCAGCCTGTCTTTGCCTGCATGTGTGACCCGGGTTTGAAAGCCACTCAATGTGTGCTATCCCCACCCACCAATTTCCTTAATTATGAAATATTATGTCCACACCTGCATTTCTTTTGACCATGACTGCTACTTAACTCCATAATCTAACAATGCCTCACATAATTTACATGAGCAGAGCCAGGAAGTAAGACCTAAGCACTGCCAGGTGTTAAAATCAGTAAGTGGAAATTCAATTGCATGTTGCAAGTTAAGGCCCAATTAACCCTGGCTTTCCCTAGAAACAAATGTGGTCCCAAGAGCAGAACAAAAACTAAGGTCTGTGTGGTTCCCTAACCATCCAAACTGACATGCTACTCCTGCTACCACTTAAATTCTAGCTATATTTCTCTTCCAACAATGAGCTAAAAACAGGCTTGGTTCAGGAAAAACATATGGGGTTTCAGCAACTGAATGCAGGCTGGCTGCATGCAAGACATGGAGCCTAACCACTGTAGTATCAGTAAGGTTCTGAAATATCCACATTTATACAAATAATTGCATTTCCCAGGGCACACAACACGAAACGAATTGTGGAAGAGATGTGAACTTCATTTCATTCCCAATACAGGATAAAACTTAATGAACTAAGCTTAGACAAATACAAGTAAGAATTTTTATTTACCTTTGCAACAGTCATTAATGATCTTAGATAACATCACTGTCTTCCCGTTTATCTTCGATTTGCCCGCGCGGGCACCAGTTAACATCTCCATATGACCTGTCTCATGCAAGTAGAGCCCAAGGGAACCTGCTTGCTCCAGGAACATAAAGAGCCTCAAACCATTTCATCAGATCATGGGAATGAGGTCTATAATTGTTACTGGTATCTGGCATATCAAATACGACACGGGTAGCTTGCCAGGCTCTGCCGTGTGGGTAGCATACTCTTGTAGTCATCTCAAAATCCAGCATTTATTCTCACTTAGATAACATATTTTTTTTTTTTTTTTGCTTTTGGGGTCATACCCGGCAATGCTCAGGGGTTACTCCTGGCTCTGCACTCAGGGAATTACTCCCTGGCGGTGCTCGAGGGACCATATGGGATGCCGGGGATCGAACCCAGGCCGACACAGGCCAGCTGCATGCAAGGCAAACGCCCTACCCGTTGGGCTATTGCTCCCCCTGATAACATAATTTTTTTTTTTGCTTTTTGGGTCACACCTGGCGATGCTCAGGGGTTACTCCTGGCTCTGGACTCAAGAATCACTCCTGGCGGTGCTCGGGGGACCATATGGGATGCCGGGGATTGAACCCGGCCCAGCACATGCCGGCCGCGTGCAAGGCAAACGCCCTACCCACTGGGCTATCGCTCCAGCCCCCCGATAATATAATTTTTAATAAAAAAAAAAAGCCTCCAACTTAAAAAACGTAATTAAAGGGAAGGGCTGGAGTGATAGTCCGGGAGGTAGGCAATTGCCTTGCACGTGGTCAACCCGGGTTCAATACATGGCATCTCATATGGTCGGTCTCCTGAGCACTGTCAGGAATAATTCCTGAGTGCAGAGCCAGAAGTAATGCCTGAGCATTGCCGGGGGGGGCCCCCAAAAAAGAAAAAAAAAGTACAGGGACCAAGTGAAAGTCCAGAGGGTAGGGCATTTGCCTTGCATGCAGCCTACTTGGGTTCGATCCTTGGCATACCATACAGTCCCCTGAGCAATGCCAGGTATGACCCAAAAAAGCAACTAACAAAAAGCAAACAAATAAAAAACCCCTGGATCATCAGGTTGGAGATATAGTACTTCAAGGTGCCTAAACACAGTGCCAGGAGTGGCCCATAAACTTAGGCACAACCTGAAATCAGATGTGAAAATTAAAAATCCTCTTTTCAAGTGATGGCTTAATTTGAATGTCTACTCAACAAACTGCAAAAGAGCTGACCCGGGTTTGATCTCCGACATCTCATATGGTCGCCTGTTGCAGGACTCCTCTAAGAACCTCTGCATCTGCCCTGGATTGCCTCCTGCAGGTCACTTTGTAGATAGGGGGTAGTCTAAATGTGGCAGTTTATCTGACCATGTATTTGGTACTGGCTAGTATAAATAGTTTCTCATGCTACCACAATCATCGTGGGACTAGCTAGATTTTACCAGCATTATTTGCCTGGCCACGTTGGATCTCTAAGTAATTAGACCAGAGAGAAATGCTGTTTGCCTCCAAGCAAGCAAGCATGGCTCCTTGATAACTAAAAGGCACTAAAATACAAAATTAACGTGAAGTAGACGAGACTCTTGTGAAGGCCTGGAGAAATATTTAACTTGCATTACTATTAGTCTTTGGTACAGAGACATGCCATCTCAGAAACCCCCTTCTCTACCCTATAAAGGCTTTTCCAGGCAGATCTTGGCTCAAGACATTAGCATATAAAAGGGCCTAGGTGAGATGCAGGGAGAAATCACCTGAGGGCATTTGACCCTCCCTGCTTCCCATAATAGTGGGAGGGAGGTCTGAGTTGCAGGGGTATAAAACTATCCTGCTTCCTCTCTCATGCTCTTTTTGGGCTCTCTCTTTGTGAGCTCCCACCCTTCTTGGGAGTCTTGTCTTTGTCTCCTCTTTACAGGGCCTTTACACGTGGTGGCCGCCATCTTGGTCTACACGTGGCTGGGGTTCTAGACAGGAATACTAAGTACTGGGCTTTTCCTATTGTTGATGTGTATGCCTGAACCTGTGATAAGTAAAGCCTTTTAAAACTGCAGATTCCTGAGTCTTCATCCATTTCCCGCCGGCTTTGAAGGTAGAAGGGAACTCGCTTCCCTGGCACTGTTGGGGGCCCCAGCGGCATCCCCTACAGTAGCCTGATTATCCACCAGGAGTAACCCCGAGCATCGCGGACATGCCAGGAGAAACCCATGAGCAACGCCTCCCCCAAAAAAGAAAAAAAAAAAAAAAAAAAGACCCAAAAAACTGCAACATATACACCTAGGAGACACCTATGTTTACATATAGACATCACTTCCCCTAAATCCTACAGTAACAAAATTTCAGCAAAAATTAAAACTGTAGTCAACCATTGATTTTGCTTTGGTATTAGCTTTCAGGTGGTGTAAAAAAACTGTACTTTCTTGAAAAAAAAAAAAAAAAAAAAGGTTACTTCAGGGGCTGAAACAATAGCACAGCAAGGTAGGCATTCTACCCGGGTTCAATCCCGGCATCCCATATAGTCCCCCGAGCAATTCCTAAGCGCGGAGCCAGGAGAAAGCCCTGAGCATGGCTCAGTCTGACTCAAAAAGAAAATTTACTTCAGGATGCTGGCAGAAACCTCCACGGATGGAGCACAGCACGAAATCTGTACTGATCGAAAATCTCATGCTCTCATTAGCACTACTTGTGAGATTCCTCCTTGCACGTGAGAAAATTTTATTTTATGTAGCCGAAATGATCGTACAAAGAGTAAAGTGTTTACCTTGAACGCAGGTGACTCAGGTTTGTACTGATCCCTGACATCCCTTAAGATCCTGAACCTGCTAGGTGTGGACCCCCAAAACAAAGGGGGCAACATACTACAGCCGTTGTACAAAAATAACAAAAAAGAAACAATTCTTTCCTTTCCCAAGTAAGAAACAAAATGAACAAAATGTACTACTTACTTGCAGGGGTATTGGGGAAATGGCTTTGCATATGATACCCAAATAGTTGTGAGGCCGACAGGAATTCCCAGATTTCCATGATATCACGTCACTGACAAGAATGATTCCTGAGGGGCCGGAGCGATAGCCCAGCGGGCCTTGCACGCAGCTGGCCTGTTTCGGCCGGGTTCGATCCCCGGCATCCCATATGGTCTCCAGGCACCACCAGGAGTGATTCCTGAGTGCAGAGCCAGGAGTAACCCCTGAGCATCGCGTGGTGACAAAAAAAAAAAAAAAAAAAAGAATCCTGGGCTCAGAGCCAGAAGCATTGAGCATCTCCCGATGTGCCCCAAGACCAATACCAAGCAAAGCGTATATGAATAACCAGTATGCTCCTTTGAAATATTAATACAAACTTACAAGTAGAAACATTAGTACAAATTCCCCCAAGAGAAATTTTTATTTTCCAACCCCCATAGAGCAGGTAAGATATTGTATTTGCATTCAGCCGATGTGGATTTGATGCTCAGCATCCCATATGGTCCTCTGGGCACTGCCGGGAATAACCCCTCAACAGTACCAAGTGAGATTCTTGCACTGCCCCCCAAAGAATTTTTTTTTTTTAAATACAATGCAAAAGAGAACTATTATTGATTTAAAACCCACCATTGTGGAGGCCGGAGCGATAGTCCAGCAGGTAGGGCGTTTGGCTTGTACCACGGCTGGCCCAGGTTTGATCACTGACATAGATATGGTCCCCGAGCACCGCCAGGAGTGATTCCTGAGTGCAGAGCCAGGAGAAACCCCTGAGCATTGCTGGGTGTGACCAAAAAAAAAAAAAAAAAAAAAAAAAAAAAAAAAAAAAAAACCCAAAACCAAAAACATTGTAAAGTGTCATTGTGGGTGTGGGAAATAAATACAGGAGGAAAACCCATGAGAAACATGAGAAAAACATGTTCAAGAGAAAAAAAGGGGGCTGGAGATACAGTAAAAATGGTGAATGTGCCTTACACCCCTGCAAAGTGGTCCTCGGAGCCCACCTCAAAAAATCCCCAGGCACAGTCAGGAGTGAGCGCTGCTGGCTGTGATAGCAAAAACAAAAACCAACAAAGAGTTAGGGGCCGGGCGATCGCAGTGGGTAGGGTGTTTGACTTTCACACGATCAACCCGGGTTCAATCCCCAGCATCCCATATGGTTCCTATGCACTGCCAGGAGTAAATCCTGAGCCTCGCTGGGTGTGACCCAAAAAAGCAAGGTGAAAAAATTTTAAAAAAAAAAAAAAACGTTAAACTGCAGGCCGGAACAATAGTAAAACGGTTACAGCTTTTGCCTGGCACACGGCAGACTCAGGTTCCATCCCGGCATCCCCACATGGTCTCTGGAGCACCAACAGGAGTAATTCCTAAGTGCAAAGCCAGGAGGAACCCCTGAGCATTTCCCAAGGGTGACCCAAAAAGCAAAAAAAAAAAAAAAAAAAGTTAAACTGCGCAATAGTCCAGCAGCGTGCCTTGCACCGAACTCCTGACCAAGATTGGCTCTCCAGCATCCAATATGGTTGCTCACATCACTGCCAGGGAGTAATTGTCAGCCCAGAGCCAGTAGTGATCCCTGAGCACTTGCCAGGCGTGGCAAGAAAAAAAAAAAAAATTGTTTAATTCAGTAACATACTATTCTAAAAACGCAGGCACATTTCCCATTTGCTTTAAGCGGCTTGTATTGCTGCCCGAGACGTTTTTTCTTTTTTTTTTTTCCTGCTTTTTTGGGTCACACCCGGCAATGCTCAGGGGCTACCCCTGGCTCTGCACTCAGGAATCACTCCTGGCGGTGCTCGGGGGACCATATGGGATGCCGGGAATCGAACTCAGGCCGGCACAAGCCGGCCAGCGTGGCAAACAAGCGCCCTGCCCGCTGGGCAATCTCTCCGGCCCCTCCGAGACGTTTTTTCTTATTTCCTTGAGTCGTATTGGGCTACTCCCATCAGAGTCACCACATGCGTGCATGTCTTTGGACTGGCAAAGGAACTTATCCACTATATTTATCAGTCCAGGTCCTATGGTGCTCATTTCAATGACGAGGTCTACATCATGCTAGGAATAGGTCCCACCTGCAGTAGGATCACTCCAATCCTTGAATTTTTACATAAAAGCACGATACTAGTCATGCTTTAACTAGATCAGATTATCATGCAGCTACCATTAACCATCATCATTTCCATTGTCTTTTTTTAACTGAGGTCCATCTTACCATCATAATCCTTGTTCTTCATGTCCGTTCTTGCATTTATGTAAAAAAGAAGTCAAGTCTGGAAAGCGAATTAAAGTAAGGAACCCCCAATACTAGACTGGAGAGAAATGGAAAATATTTTTCTAAGTAATCTAGTTTCCAAGCGCAACAATCAAATGTTCACCTTAACCTCCAGAGACATCTTGGTCCTAATAATCCCAGAAGGAACATGCCGGGTAATGGTGTTCTCAGAATGTCTCCCTCTGCATTTCAAAGCACTGTTCCATATTATCAAGTATTGATTTACATCTACAGCTACATTAATACATTTAATTAGTAAGATGTATAAAGATACAGAAATGTCATTCATCTGATTCTTATGCAGTTATTTCTTACAATACTCCAAAACATGGAAAAATACGCCCCCACCGTTCCATTAGTTGCCTCATCATTTCTAACAAAAGTCATCATGGGATTTTAAGTAGAGTAACATGAACAATTGTTCTTAATGGTAATTTTCATTGTTTCACCTTACTTGTTTACTTATTTCAAGAGCTGAAATATAAACTACTTAAAAGCAATATATAAAAAAGAAAACCAACCAGACAAAGGAGTAAGGTACATTTCAATTTAATGATGCACACAAGTGTGTGAAATAGTTACATATTTAAGTTGTCAGGAGATTCAAATCTTGGTCTTCTAAACAATCATCTTGAACTATGAAAATCTGGCTACTCTCATCACTATCACATGCATTTAATTATATACTTACCAAGTTTTCAATATGTGCTTATCCTTGCTAGGAAAGGAGTTTTCCTTAGAAATTACGTCACTTTAAATCTTAAAGACATAAATTGGGGATCCATACTGTTTACTGCTTCTCTAGAAGAATACATAGTCATTATCACACTCATCATTTGAGATTTTTGGAAGACTATCATTCTTCATACCGAAAAGCACTTGTTTCCCTTTTACAAAGATGTAGAAAACAATACAAAGTGAAAATATCCTTAAATCAAAATTAGAAGAAAAAATTCCGCATATCAGAGAGAAGGTATTTAATAAGGTACAATGCAATTAAAAATGCATCCAGCACTAAAACTGTAATACCACCTTTGTATAGTCTCTGAAAACAGCACTAGTGTCCTAAGTTTCTGGCAGGTTTACAGTAACGTAAGTTTACAGTACTTAAAAATTATCAAGTCCCATTCAAAAGAGAACGCCTCCAAGTTACTGGTTGGCATGACTAACTTAATGAAGTTATCCACTTCAATTTTACTCTCTTAAGTAAGATTACACATAAAGGACCCAATAGCTTTTTTTTTTTTTTTTTTTTGCTTTTTGGGTCACACCCAGCGATGCTCAGGGGTTACTCCTGGCTCTGCGCTCAGGAATTACTCCTGGCGGTGCTCGGGGGACCAATATGGGATGCCGGGGATCGAACCCAGGCCGGCACAGGCCGGCCGCTGCAAGGCAAAGCCCCTACCCGCTGGGCTATCACTCTAGCTCCTCCAATAGCTTCTAAAACAGAAAATTTTGGTAAATTTTACAACCACGTAAAATGGAAACCAAAAACAAAAACTTGGATAGTCAACGAAAAATAAAGTCTTCAGATTAAAAGAAAAAGTTTCTAGAAGTCAGAGATGCAGGTTATTCCTGCTCAATCTATAACAAATCATATGATCCCCAGAGCAAAGCCAAAATGGACTAAAATATTTGCTTTTTTGGGTCACACCATGCAATACTCAGGAATTACTCCTGGCTCTGCACTCAGGAATTACTCCTAGTGTTTGGTTGGGAATCGGAATGGGATGAGGGGACTGAACCCAGGTCGGCTGTTTGCAAGGCAAATGCCCTACCAGATGTGTTTCAGCTCCAGCATCAACATTTGAGTTTTGAAAGACCAAGAATGAGCCTAAAGGTAAAGTATATGCCTTGTATACATAAGACTAGGTACACACACATACACAACTTTTTTATTGACACACAAAAAAATTATATTGGATTTTATTTCTGTGCTTTTAGTGTTAAGTCAAAGTCAGAAAAACGTACCCAGATAATTAGGGATAAGGTAAAGAATTACTTTAATATTCCTCATTGAGAAAATATAGAACTCCAGAGCATTTGTCTCTTTCATCAAATGCGCCATCTTCTTTTATAAAGCACATGAGCGAGAATAAGCCCTTAGCACCACTGGGTGTGGTACAAAAACCTAAGGGGGGAAAACAAACCAAAGTTTGATATATAAAACCCTAAGATTGAGTACTCACCAGAAAAGCAGTGTTAGATGGTTTTTTCCCCGCTACACACAGCTGTGCTCAGGGATCACTCCTGGTGTTGCTTGGGGGATCATACGGGATGCCAGGGATAAAAGCTGGGTTTGCCTAGTACAAGGAAAACACCCTACCTTCTGTACTATCTCTCTGGCCTCAGTCTTAGATGGTTTTAAGAAAATACTACCACTTAATGTATGCTATGCTACTTCTTACACAAATTAAGTTTCACGTCAAGCAAACGTAAGCAGACTGTCATGACGCTCATGCTAGAATATACAGTGTTTTATTGTCTCCCTTGGTTTAAAGCATAAAGCATAAAATTTAAATGTCAAAGGTAAACTTAGAAGATGAAGGCAATTAAGTCTGATTAAACCAATAAAATTTTAACTATTTCTTGCAACATTAAAAAAAACACACCTGAATTCAGAGAAGACTTTATTTAGGAAATGGGAAGGAAGGGAAGGAAATCAGGACGCCCCAGATTATGATAAAGGTCTCCTACAAAAGGATCCCCACACACTTGAAAATCTCTACTATGCCTCAATTGTGTCCACATTACTTGGTTTGATAGTTCTCAGCTGAGTATTTACATAGTAAGGTTATTTCTTTATGCTTCGGGAAGGGAGAGTTTCACACTCGGCGGTACTCAGGGGTTACTCCTGCTCTGCACTCAGGAATCACTCCCGGCAGTGTTCAGGGCATCATATGGGATGCCAGGGATCAAACCCAGAGCAGACGTATACAAGACATATGCCCTCCCTTCTTCACGATCGCTCCTGTCCCAGGGCATGTTATTCTTACCAAGAAAACACACTGGTGATGAATCAACGGAGAAAGGCTTACAAAAAGGACAGAAATCAAGTTACTACAAACGCTTAAAAATCCTACTTGATGATCAGTGAAGAAAACTGACTTATTTTAGAGTGATCCATACTGTGAAGGGATAAGATAGATGTAAATCTGAAACCATCATAATTGACTGAAAGAAAAAGACCTAGCCCCTAAGCTCTGCCCATGATACCACCAACAAAAACATATAGCCAATAGAACTATCACTGGCTTTCCTTTTTATGTACAATTTCTCTAAGTTCAACCACTACCAAATTATAAAGGATCAATATTATCTTTATTAACACCTGAAGTTAGCAAACTGAGTTACTTTGGCTCAAGTACTAAGTGTCCAAAGGATCTATTATTAATTATATACTCACATTTAAATAACCACATAGGTCTTTTTCCTCGTGAGTTAATTTTTTTTCTTAAAAAGAAAAAAAGGAACACGAAGTACTTACAGATTAAACTAACCTGTACTGGCAGGGCTGTGGGATTTTTCTTCTCTACCAGTAAGTAGCAAATGCTGAAATTCTGCTGCTAGTTAACAAAAACACAAAGTGTATTAAACTGAGGAGTTCAATCCAGTTTAAAAGTCATTGTGCATTAAATTTCCTCAGACATTAATACATTTAATTTTTTTAAGTCTAAAAAGGAAAAAGTTATCTTATTAGCTATTAATTTTATTTTTTCTCTTTGGGTCACACCCAGCGATACCCAGGGGCTTACTCCTACCTGCACTCAGGAACTACGCCTGGCGGTGTTCAGGGACTCTCTGAGGCTGGGATCGAAACCTCGAGTCAGCTGCGTAGTGGTAAACGCCCTCCCTGTACTATCACACATGGCCCAAGCTATTAATTTTAGAGTGACCTCATGACACTGTTTATAACAATATATAACTTCTTGGACACATTTCACTAAAAGAAAATGTGTTCTAGAGTATAGACGACAGTACAGCAAGTAGCATTCATTTCTTCTATTTGGCTGCACACAGGCTCAATCTCTGACAGTACAGATTTGTCCCTAAGGCGCTACCAGGAATGATTCCTAAATTCACGAATAGAAGCAGCAAGCCCTGAGCACTGCTGGGTATGGGTCATACCAAACAAATACCC
>JAJIBD010038835.1:0-18630 GCA_021461705.1 Cryptotis parvus
CTGGCTCTGCGCTCAAGAATCACTCCTGGCGGTGCTCGGGGAACCATAGCCGGATGCGAGTCGAATCAGGCAGGCTGGCGGCGGCGTGCAAAACAAGCGCCCTGCCCGCTAGGCAATCTCTCCGGCCCCTCAAGGGCGTTTTCTTATTTCCTTGAGTGGTATTGGGCTACTCCCATGAGTGCCTGTGGTGCATGTCTTTGGACTAGCAAAGGAACTTATCCACCATATTTATCAATTCCAGGTCCTATGGTGCTCATTTCAGCGTAGCGAGGATATCCCATGCTGGGGCCGGTCCCACCTGCGAGAGGATCACTCCAATCACTTGATTTTTGCATAAAAGCACGATACTAGTCATGCTTTAACTAGATCAGATTATCATGCAGCTACCATTAACCATCATCATTTCCATTGTCTTTTTTTACTGAGGTCCATCTTACCATCATAATCCTTGTTCTTCATGTCCGTTCTTGCATTTATGTAAAAGAAGTCGAGTCAAAAGCCGAATTAAAGTAAGGAACCCCAATACTAGACTGGAGAAATGGAAGATATTTTTCTGGGTAATCTGGTTTCAAAGCGCAACAATCAAATGTCCACCTTAACCTCCAGAGACATCTTGGTCCTAATAATCCAGAAGGAACATGCGGGTAATGGTGTTCTCAGAATGTCTCCCTCTGCATTTCAAAGCACTGTTCCATATTATCAATATTGATTTACATCTACAACTCATTAATACATTTAATTAGTAAGATGTATAAAGATACAGAAATGTCATTCATCTGATTCTTATGCAGTTATTTCTTACAATACTCCAAAACATGGAAAAACACCCCCCACGTTCCATTAGTTGCCTCATCATTTCTAACAAAAAAAGTCACCATAGGATTTTAAGTAGAGTAACATGAACAATTGTTCTTAATGGTAATTTTCATTGTTTCACCTTACTTGTTTACTTATTTCAAGAGCTGAAATATAAACTACTTAAAAGCAATATATAAAGAAAACCAACCAGACAAAGGAGTAAGGTAGATTTCAATTTAATGATGCACACAAGTGTGTGAAAGAAGTTACATATTTAAGTTGTCAGGAGATTCAAATCTTGGTCTTCTAAACAATCATCTTGAACTATGAAAATCTGGCTACTCTCATCACTATCACATGCATTTAATTATATACTTACCAAGTTTTCAATATGTGTTATCCTTGCTAGGAAAGGAGTTTTCCTCAGAAATTATCACTTCTAAATCTTAAAAGACATAAATTGGGATCCATACTGTTTACTGCTTCTCTAGAAGAATACATAGTCATTATCACACTCATCATTTGAGATTTTGGAAGACTATCATTCTTCATACCGAAAAGCACTTGTTTCCCTTTTACAAAGATGTAGAAAACAATACAAAGTGAAAATATCCTTAAATCAAAATTAGAAGAAAAATTCCGCATATCAGAGAGAAGGTATTATAAGGTACAATGCAATTAAAAATGCATCCAGCACTAAAACTGTAATACCACCTTTGTATAGTCTCTGAAAACAGCACTAGTGTCCTAAGTTTCTGGCAGGTTTACAGTAACGTAAGTTTACAGTACTTAAAAATTATCAAGTCCCATTCAAAGAGAACGCCTCCAAGTTACTGGTTGGCATGACTAACTTAATGAAGTTATCCACTTCAATTTTACTCTCTTAAGTAAGATTACACATAAAGGACTCAATAGCTTTTTTTTTTTTTTTTTTTTTTTGGGTCACACCCAGCGATGCTCAGGGGTTACTCCTGGCTCTGCGCTCAGGAATTACTCCTGGCGGTGCTCGGGGGACCAATATGGGATGCCGGGGATCGAACCCAGGCCGGCACAGGCCGGCCCGCAAGGCAAACGCCCCTACCCGCTGGGCTATCACTCTAGCTCCTCCAATAGCTTCTAAAACAGAAAATTTTGGTAAATTTTGCAACCACGTAAAATGGAAACCAAAAACAAAAACTTGGTAGTCAACGAAAATAAAGTCTTCAGATTAAAAGAAAAAAGTTTCTAGAAGTCAGAGATGCAGGTTATTCCTGCTCAATCTATAACAAATCATATGATCCCCAGAGCAAAGCCAAAATGGACTAAAATATTTGCTTTTTTGGGTCACACCATGCAATACTCAGGAATTACTCCTGGCTCTGCACTCAGGAATTACTCCTAGTGTTTGGTTGGGAGTCGGAATGGGATGAGGGGACTGAACCCAGGTCGGCTGTTTGCAAGGCAAATGCCCTACCAGATGTTTCAGCTCCAGCATCAACATTTGAGTTTTGAAAGACCAAGAATGAGCCTAAAGGTAAAGTATATGCCTTGTATACATAAGACTAGGTACACACACATACACAACTTTTTTTTATTGACACACAAAAAAATTATATTGGATTTTATTTCTGTGCTTTTAGTGTTAAGTCAAAGTCAGAAAGCATAATCCAGATAATTAGGGATAAGGTAAAAGAATTACTTTAATATTCCTCATTGAGAAAATATAGAACTCAGAGCATTTGTCTCTTTCTATCAAATGCACCATCTTCTTTTATAAAGCACATGAGCGAGAATAAGCCCTTAGCACCACTGGGTGTGGTACAAAAAACCTAAGGGGGGAAAACAAACCAAAGTTTGATATATAAAACCCTAAGATTGAGTACTCACCAGAAAAGCAGTGTTAGATGGTTTTTTTCCCCGCTACACACAGCTGTGCTCAAGGGATCCCCCTGGTGTTGCTTGGGGGATCATATGGGATGCCAGGGATAAAAGCTGGGTTTTGCCTAGTACAAGGAAAACACCCTACCTTCTGTACTATCTCTCTGGCCTCAGTCTTAGATGGTTTAAGAAAATACTACCACTTAATGTATGCTATGCTACTTCTTACACAAATTAAGTTTCACGTCAAGCAAGCGTAAGCAGACTGTCATGACGCTCATGCTAGAATATACAGTGTTTTATTGTCTCCTTGGTTTAAAGCATAAAGCATAAAATTTAAATGTCAAAGGTAAACTTAGAAGATGAAGGCAATTAAGTCTGATTAAACCAATAAAATTTTAACTATTTCTTGCAACATTAAAAAAACACACCTGAATTCAGAGAAGACTTTATTTAGGGAAATGGGAAGGAAGGGAAGGAATGCAGGGCCCCCAGATTATGATAAAGGTCTCCTACAAAAGGATCCCCACACACTTGAAAATCTCTACTATGCCTCAATTGTGTCCACATTACTTGGTTTGATAGTTCTCAGCTGAGTATTTACATAGTAAGGTTATTTCTTTATGCTTTGGGAAGGGGGGGGGAGAGTTTCACACTCGGCGGTACTCAGGGGTTACTCCTGCTCTGCACTCAGGAATCACTCCCGGCAGTGTTCAGGGCATCATATGGGATGCCAGGGATCAAACCCAGAGCAGACGTATACAAGACATATGCCCTCCCTTCTTCCGCGTCGCTCCTGTCCCAGGGCATGTTATTCTTAATAAGAAAAACACACTGGTGATGAATCAACGGAGAAAGGCTTACAAAAGGACAGAAATCAAGTTACTACAAAACGTTTAAAAAATCCCTACTTGATGATCAGTGAAGAAAACTGACTTATTTTAGAGTGATCCATACTGTGAAGGATAAGATAGATGTAAATGCGAAACCATCATAATTGACTGAAAGAAAGACCTAGCCCTAAGCTCTGCCCATATACCACCAACAAATCATATAGCCAATAGAACTATCACTGGCTTTCCTTTTATGTACAATTTCTCTAAGTTCAACCACTACCAAATTATAAAGGATCAATATTATCTTTATTAACACCTGAAGTTAGCAAACTGAGTTACTTTGGCTCAAGTACTAAGTGTCCAAAGGATCTATTATTAATTATATACTCCACATTTAAATAACCACATAGGTCTTTTTTTCCTCGTGAGTTAATTTTTTTTTCTTAAAAAAAAAAAGGAACATCAAGTACTTACAGATTAAACTAACCTGTACTGGCAGGGCTGTGGGATTTTTCTTCTCTACCAGTAAGTAGCAAATGCTGAAATTCTGCTGCTAGTTAACAAAAAACACAAAGTGTATTAAACTGAGGAGTTCAATCCAGTTTAAAAGTCATTGTGCATTAAATTTCCTCAGACATTAATACATTTAATTTTTTTAAGTCTAAAGGAAAAAGTTATCTTATTAGCTATTAATTTTTATTTTCTCTTTGGGTCACACCCAGCGATACCCAGGGCTTACTCCTACCTGCACTCAGGAACTACGCCTGGCGGTGTTCAGGGGACTATACAGTGCGGGGATCGAACCTGAGTCAGCTGCGTGTGCGGCAAACGCCTCCCCTGTACTATCACTATGGCCCAAGCTATTAATTTTAGAGTGACCTCATGACACTGTTATAACAATATATAACTTCTTGGACACATTTCACTAAAAGAAAATGTGTTCTAGAGTATAGACGACAGTACAGCAAGTAGCATTCATTTCTCTTCTATTTGGCTGACACAGGCTCAATCTCTGACAGTACAGATTGTCCCTGAGCGTACCAGGAATGATTCCTAAATTCACGAATAGAAGCAGCAAGCCCTGAGCACTGCTGGGTATGGTCATACCAAACAAATACCCCCTTGCCACCCCTCACCCATGGATTCCAAATTCTCTAAATGGATTAATTAAAGACATATTTCTCTGCAGGGGTGGGAGGCGGTAGGTGGGGAAAACCAGTGATAATTTCTAACTTTCCCAGAGTAAATATTTTTATCTTTTTAATCTTCAAAACTGGATTTTCATTTTCTTTCTTTCTTTCTTTTTTTTTTTTGCTTTTTGGGTCACACCTAACGATGCTCAGGGGTTACTCCTGGCTCTGCACTCAGGAACCACTCCTGGCGATGCTCAGGGGACCATATGGGATGCCGGGATCGAACCCAGGCGGTACAGGCGGGCCGCGTGCAAGGCAAATGCCCTACCCGCTGGGCTATCGCCTCCAGCCCCGGATTTTCATTTTCTTATAAAATTTTCAATTTTACAACAGCCACCTTAGGGGCGGAGCAATAGCCCAGTGGGTCGGGCGTTTGCCTTGCACAGGGCCGTCTTGTGCTGGCGGGGTTCGATTCCGGCATTCCATATGGCCCCTTGAGCACAGTCAGGAGTAATTCCTGAGTGCAGAGCCAGGAGAAGCCCCTGAGCATTGCCGGGTGTGACCCAAAAAAAACCCAAACAGCCACCTTAAATAAACTCTATTGCTCGTCTTGAATGCATACACAAGTTGAAATTGTTTTTTTTTTTTTTAATCTTTTTTGGGTCACACCCGGCAATGCTCAGGGGTTATTCTGGCTTGTACTCAGGAATTAGTCCTGGCAATGCTCTGGGGACCATATGGGATACCAGTGATAAAACACAAATCCATATGTGCAAAGTAAAGTCTAACTCTATTATTTTGTTCTTTTTGGGTCACACCCAGCAATTTTCAGGGGTTACTCCTGGCTCTGCACTCAGGAATTACTCCTGGCAGTGCTCAGGGGACCATATGGGATGTCGGGGGGATTGACCCAGGTAGGCTGTGTGCAAGGTAAATGCCCTACCCTCTGTGCTATCGCTCCGGCCCCCAAAAAGCTCTAACTAAAAAGGCGTATTCAAAAACTAGATGCACCCCTATTTTCTTAACTAAAACAGGAACTTTTAATTCCTTCCTTGGTCTACTTTGTAGCTTAACACAGACAGGGAGTTATGGTAAAAAAAATATAACAAATTTATCAGGACAAATACTGTTTATTTTCATTGAAAGTTCATGATTAGGGGCCGGAGCTATAGTCTAGCAGGTAGGTCGTTTGCCTTACATGCAGCCGGCCTGTGCCAGCCGGGTTCGATCTCCGGCATCCCATATGGTCCCCCAAGCACCGCCAGGAGTAATTTCTGAGTGCAGAGCCAGGAGAAACCCTGAGCATTGCCAGGTGTGACTCAAAAAGAAAAAAAAAAGTTCACAATAGGTCACACCTACTGAGGGAACCATGTGCAAGCCCAATCTCAGGTCATCTGATGCAAAACATGTAGTGAGTCCCCATGAGATCTCCAACCCAGTCAAATGTTTAGTTCACTACTACTATGTAATGTCCACTACTACTATGTAACATCCACTGTCTATAGTCCCAAATAATCTCTATCTGAAAATTGTAATAAATAGCTTTAAATTTTTGTTCAATTTTAATTTGGGGACAGAGTGATAATCCAGCAGGTAAGGCATTTACCTTGATTGCAGCCAAACGGGTTCAATTCCCTGGCATCCCATATGGTCCCCAAACACTACCAGGAGTAATTCCTGAGTGCAGAGTCAGGAGTAACCCCTGAGCAGTGCCAGGTGTGACCCTAAAAGCAAAAAGCCAAAAAAAAGAAAAAAAAACCTGAATCCTGCATTTTAGCCAAAAGTAAAAGCACAAAGAAGCACTAATGCCATGAAAAAAAAAAAACCAAAATATCCAGACACAGAATGCCAGAGAATTTAGAGAATTCCAATAAAAAACTTCAGCACATTATTGAAGTGGGACATTATCACCACATTGTACACCATTTAGAACAGGGCCAGAAAGGAGAAGGGACGTGTTTGCCTTGCACATGACTAAGTAAGGTTAGATTTCTGGCACCATATATGGTTCCTTAAACACCGCTAGAGTGATCATGAGTAGTCAGCAGTAAGCCATAAGAACAGGGGCCGGGCGATAGCCCAGAGGGTAGAGCGTTTTTGCCTTGTGGCCGGCCTGGGTTCGATCCCCGCATCCCATATGGTCCCTCGAGGCACTGCCAGGAGTGATTCCTGAGTGCAGAGCCAGGGAGTAGTCCCTGAGCATTGTCGGTGTGACCCCCAAAAAAAAGGCAAAAAAAAAAAGAACAGTGGTGTGACCTCCAAACAAATAAGGTAAAATAGGTAGGACCAAAGTAATCATTCAAAGTTTACTCCCATATCGTCATAGTAATTAATCTAAAAAAAATTAAAGCATATAGTCTCCATGATAACTGTAACCATCTCCCAAAGAATCTAATCATGAAAGTTTTATTCTATAATAAACACAGTATTCAACACCTGCTTCCTACAAATATCCAAAACGGCTCCAGGGACCATCTCCACTCTAGCCGGAAGGATAGTATGGTGGACAGGGCTTGCATGCAACTGATCCTAGATTGATTCCCAGAACCTCGTTTGTTCCCCTAAGCACTGTGTAGAGGATCATTTCTAAGCACAGAATTAGGAATAAGCCTGCAACACTGTTCGGTGTGGCCCCAAAACAACAAACTGTTCCTTTTCTGCCTTGATATCGTTTCCTTTCAAAGTTTAACAAATTTGAGGCGGGAGCGATAGCCCAGCGGGTAAGGTGTTTGCTCTTGCCCGCGGCCGGCCTGTGCCGGCCAGGGTTCGATCCCCAGCATTCCATATGGTCCCCGAAGTACCGCCAGGAGTGATTCCTGAGTGCAGAGCCAGGAGTAACCCCCTGAGCATCGCCGGGTGTGACCCAAAAAAAAAAAAAAAAGTTTAACAAATTTGGGGTCGGAGTGATGGTGCAGCGGGTAGGGTGTTTGCCTTGCACATGGCCAACAAGGGTTTGATCCCTGGCTCCCCATCTGGTCCCCGAGCACCGCCAGGAGCAATTCCGAGTGCAGAGCCAGGAGTAACCTCTGAAAATTGCTGCGTGTGACCCCAAATGCAAAAAAAAATAAAATAAAATAAAATAAATAAAATGCTCTTTTTTATCCTCAATTATTAGAGAATGTACAGCCCAGAGCAGGTTTATAAGGCCAGAAAATAGCTTAATAGCATGGGGGCCGGAGAGATAGCCCACCGGGTAGGGCGTTTGCCTTTGCGCGGCCGGCCCATGCCGGCCTGGGTTCGATCCCGGCATCCCCATATGGTCCCCGAGCACCGCCAGGAGTAATTCCTGAGTGCAGAGCCAGGAGTAACCCCTGAGCATTGCCGGGTGTGACCCAAAAAGCAAAAAAAAAAAAAAAAAAAAAAAAAACAAATAAATAGCTTAATAGCATGAAGACATTTTATATAAGGAAGTCTCTTGTTCAAATCCTAGAACTACATAGTTGATCCCTAAGTAAATTTGGCAGCAATCTCACAGCATTAAGCAAGGACTAAACCCCCTTTGCATAGCTGGACTAAAGAAAACAAATACTTTTAATTATTTCACGGAACAAAGCTAGATTTAAAAACTGTTTTCAAAATAATTTCCCAATAGAAACATCACGTAAGAAGAATAAAAAACACAAAATCGGTCATTAGAAATAGAAGGGTGGGAGCAATAGCACAATCGGTAAGGTGTTTTGCCTTGCATGCAACCGACCCTGGAATCCCCTATGGTGCCCCGATCACTGCCCGGAGTGATTCCTGTGTGCAGAGCCTGAAGCAACCCCTGTGCATCGCAGGGTGCAACACAAAAGGAAAATAAATATTACTGAATTAGGGACCAAAAAAAGAAATCCACTTTGCCTTGCATGTGCCAATCCCAGGACCACCAAGATCGCGCCTAAGCACAGCCAAGAGTAAAGCTCTGAATACTGCTATATGTGGCCCCAAAACAAAAACAATCTAATAGGGGACAGAACATAGTACAGTGGACAGGGCATTGCCTTGAAGAGGCCTACCCTTGTTTATTTCCTGGCATCCCATTTGGTTCCTCTGAGCATCACACCAAGCATAATTCCTGAGTTCAGAACCAAGAGTAATCCCTCAGGATGAGTGTGACCCCAAAAAATTTGTTTTGAAAATTACTAAATTTAACAATAAAATTCAATTAAGATATTACTAAACAGAAACTGAATTTCTGCTCTCTCCATTTCCTATGCATCAGTTTTTACTTAGATCCCCAAGCACCTGAGTGCTTAAAAATAATTACAGCTCTAAAAATCGTAAATATTTACTACTTGTATGGCAATATGCAAACTCTTTAGTTTGCAAAGAAATCACACAGAAAAGTTAATTTCTATGCCAAAAAAACCAAAAGCGATAATTTATTATGATTCAGAATACAGAAAATAAAATACAGGGAAGCATTAAAAAAAAATCAAATGAACCATCATTTATATTGTCATACCTAGCAGTAATGTAAATTATCACTTACTTACAAAAACCTCTGCTACAATTCATAATTTTATAACTTAGTTTTTAGAACATGTTTTTCATATAGTTAAAGAGAAACCCCATTTCATTTTGAAAGAACATACAAGTTATTCATTACAGGTATGTAGTATTTTACCTTAAAGGATCTAATTCAACTTTAGAGCCCACACCTTCCATATGTAAGACCTTGTGTTCAAATTCCAATATTAGCCAACCCCCCAAAAAGACTAACTTGTTTCCTATAAAATTTAGGTAACATTTTAACTTAGCATGATTTACCGGTTTTTTTTTCAGGGTCATAAACTTAGAGAAAATGAAATAATTAGATATCCGCTAACACCTTAACAAATAATGTCCATTAAAAAAAATCTGAATCTTTTGTACCCAATACAAACCTCAATTGCTATAAAAATCAGGACAAACATCACCACATGAATTAGTATGATGGCAATGTTGAATACAATAAAAAACATCTCAATGAAGAAAGAAGCCTTGAAGGGTTTAAATAACCAAGTGGGTTATTAAAATAATGCTATGGACCATTTTGTTACACTTCCCTCCGAACATTAAATCTTTTGTTGTATACTTCAGTTACAGAAAAAAAAAGCATTTTGTAATTAAGTAAATTAAAAAAAATGCTATTCCCTCTAATATGCTTTTTGCATCCAAGAATAAAATCACACAGAAAACAGTACTGATCAGCTAAATATTGTAGTGTGACTGCTGCTGCTATTCAACTGTTCAGATAAACACGCTATCTGGACAGGATGGTGCATTAAATACAGAAAAAAAATAACTAACAATAAAAAGTCGTTTTTATTTTCCTTTTTCACCCTGTACACCATATACACACCTTTGATCCACAATCCCCAAGTTTAGATGCAAATAGACAGGGATTTTCCCTAAGTGCACATTGATAAAATACTTTAAGACTAAAAATAAGCCTCCAAATAAGTTCCAAAATAGTTTAAAATATTAACTCCAAAATTGTTTCATTTCCTAAATTCATCTCATTGATGTTGTAATATTCAAACTTTTATTAACCTTTTTTGAATGTGTTGTGTACACACACTGCCAGCACACCACACACACACCACCTTCCCACACTTCACAGGGCTCTACATTAACATTTGCTCTAATGTGGTGAGGTTTAGAAATATAAAAAATCATAAGCATTTCTTCTAGATGACCTTTCACCCTGAATGTTCAGCATATTAAGTTTGCAATTAAAAAATACAGATTTCCGTATCCAGTGGCATTTCCAATAATAAAACTTAGTCTTGAGGTTAATTTAAGTTTGAGGAGAGAAATAGATTTTCCTAAAGATGAAACTGAAAATTTGATTGAAACAGCTCATGCCTTCAAATCAAGAACGTCAAAATTTGTCAATTTACTTAAGTTCATTATAATACCAACTTTACTCAGGCTATAAATATTATGTAACACAATGTTTATTACATAAAATTTACACATCACTTTTATTACCACCACAGTCAAACGTGAATATTAATATAGAGCCTTCTCTGCCAAAAGAGTATAAAAATCCTAATTTTAATTAAATTTAGGGGCCTTCACCAAACTTGCTGCAAAGTTTGGGGACATAAATATCCAACAGCCATAAAGCTGTGAAAGCCCCTATAAGGAATAAAATAAATCCCACTTGCCTCAGACTGAACAGGGCAACACTGAGACTCAGCCTCAGCCTGTCCTATGGCAGGGCTATAGGAAGAAGAAAATTTTAATTTTAGAAAAACATTACCCAATTAATGTAAAAGACATGCATTAAAATTAGAAGAAAAAAACCCCTCCCAATGACCAAGCAAGCAACGAAAAAAGCAACTTAAAAAATCTTTACTCCACCATATTCGAATCATTTTGAGTCTATACTTAGTTTTAGTTGTTGCGGATCTCTTCTCTACCCCTCATATGCAAACAATAGTTAATTAAACTTAGAATAAGTTCAAAATGTAACTTGATCAGTAGAATAGGATCACACTAGGAGTACAGTCCCCATTTCCAATGGAAAGTATAGGAGATTACTAAAATATTAAGTATTCAGATGGTAACTCAGCAACCACTGAGAAACTGCTCCTCTCCTGCTGGTATAATTACAACCAACAATTGTAAAATCTTATAATAGAAACTAGTGCCAGACAAAATGTATTTTTTAAGTCACCTAAAGGTGATACAGTAGTGGATATAAGGTAGTGCCAACCCTGGCAGTCCACTAATCTTACAACTTCCTTAATTATTATAATCACACATGACATTGCAAGTCCTAAAAATTGTTATTTGTGACGGCAGGTGTAGCACACTGATTTACATTAAATTAACTTAACTCCATCTATTATTTAGGAAGCATATGTCAAAGTTATTCCACTCATGATTTTAACCTTAACGTGGACCCCAGAAGCAGGTCAAAGATTAATTTCTAGAAGCTTTTTCACTTTGATGCATGTACAAATTATGATTTAAGTATACCATCAGCTTAACCTGAACTATTTTTCTAACACAGGAAAAAGTATGTTTATGTGTCAAGTACAGTACCAGCATTTAGGTTGGGAGGATAAAATGACCTGGACCACATCTGGCTATGCTTATAACAACAAATGCGAACAACATGCAGAACACCTTATCCTTTACTGTCGCTTAACTTATGTTTTGGGTCCGCACTTGGCAGTGCTCAGGGGGCTGTATGTGGTACCAGAAATGGAACCTTGCTGATTGCAAGCAAGGCAATCACTTAACCCACCGTACTATCTCTTTGGTCCCCAGCCCCTTAACTTTTACTTATTTTTTGGGTTACACCGGCGACGCTCAGGCGTTACTCCTGGCTCGGCAGTCAGGAATCACTCCTGGCGGTGCTCGGGGGACCATATGGGATGCCGAGGATCGAATCCAGGCCGGCACAGTCGGTCAAAGTGCAAGGCAAACGCCCTACCTGCTGGGCTATCGCTCCAGCTCCAGCCCCAGACCTTTAACTTTTTTTTCTTTTTTTTTTTGGGTCACACCGGCGACACTCAGGGTTACTCCTGGCTCTGCATTCAGTAATTACTCCTGGCGTGCTTAGGGGACCACATGGGATGCCGGGATCGAACCGGGCTGGCATAGGCCGGCCAGCGTGCAAGGCAAGCGCCCTACTTGCTGGGCTATCACTCCGACCCCAGACCTTTAACTTTTAATGCAAATTCTATCATGTACAAGTAACAAAGCTCAATGGCACAGTTCAGGCTTCATGTTTATGAGAAATCTAATTTCCATCCTCAACACTACACACACACACACAAAACCTCACATAAGTTTCTATCTACTTTTAGGCCTCAGAAAGCATATCTGAGAACAATCTCTGGATATTCTTTAGCTTACTGTTAAGGGTATACATGAAATGACTGAAATTCTACTTGACTGAATCATGCAACTTTTTGGGATCATACCTGGTGATGTCAGGGTGTACTCCTGGCTGTGCACTCAGGAGTTACTCCTGGCGGCACTGAGGGGACCATATGAGATGCTAGGGATCAAACCTGGATCTGTAGCATAGAGAGGAAATGTGCCCTTCCCGCTGTACTACTGCTTCGGCACCTATCATGCAACTTTTATCTTTAAAAAAAAAATCGTCAATGTGTTTCCCCCATAACACTATGATAAACATGCTACCAAATTCAAGAAATGGGGATTAACAATTCCAAGACTACTAGATATGCAGGAACTTGGTACGGGATAATTAAAGGCTTGGTTGCTGGCTTTGTGACACATGAATGTTACCTGTTCCAATTGAATTGTTTTAGATTTCAATGGTAACAACACAGAAGAGTTCTCAAACCACCAGAGCAATACTACTATAATAAAATATCTTTATGATATCTGAAACGTTTTGTTTTAATGCCCTTGTCACAGGCTCCACTAAGATTATATCAACATCTTTTACATATAGATCATCAGAGCGGGCAGGGTATTTGCTTTGCTCACAGCCAACCTGGGTTAGATCCCCAGCATCCCATATGGTCTCCCAGGCATTACTCAGGAGTAATTCCTGAGTGCAAAGCCAGGAGTAACCCCTGAGCATTGCCGGGTATGATGCCCTGTCCAAAAAAAAAAAAAAAAAAAAAATCAGCTGGTATTAAATTGAGTTTAACTCAATTTGAACCCATCAATTAAACTGCATACAGGAAATTTGATAAGAAAATAGTCTTATAAAAATGAAAAGGTCCCCACCCCAATCAAGCGGGAACTGGAGATATGTACAGTGGGTAGTGCCATTACCTTGCTCCCAGCAGCCCCAGTTTCGATTCCCAGCATTAAAGATGATCACCTGAGCAGCCCCAGGAGTAATTACTGGGTGCAGACCCAGGAGTAACACCTGAGCACTGCAAGGCATAATCCAAAAACAAAAGTCAAGAGCTATTATTCTCAGACTTGCAACGTAACACTGAGCAAAAAAGTAGTCACCCGACAGAAGATCTTCAAAGATCTCAGTAACATTCTAATTCCAATGATGAGAAGACTTAATAAGTCACTAAGGCTTATTAAGAAAATGTAGCCAACTAATCAACACGCTATTCTTTTACATGAACATAAAATCTGTAAATCAACCCATTAAGAATTCTAAAACAGGGCAGGAGCGATAGCCCAGCGGGCAGGGCGTTTGCCTTGCCTGCGGTGGCTCATGCCGGCCTGGGTTCGATCCCGGCATCCCATATGGTCCCCTGAGCGCCGCCAGGAGTAATTCCTGAGTGGAAAGCCAGAAGAAACCCCTGAGCATCGCGGGTGTGACCCAAAAGAAAAAAGAAAAAAAAAAAAAAAAAAAGAATTCTAAAACAAGGGGCGGGGGCGATAGCCCAGCGGGTAGGGGGTTTGCCTTTCACGCGGCCGGCCATGCCAGTCGGGTTCGATCCCCGGCATCCCATATGGTCCCCTGAGCACCGCCAGGAGTAATTCCTGAGTGCAGAACCAGGAGTGACCCAAAAAAGAAAAAATAAATAAATAAATAAAATAAAAAGGAAAGAAAAAAGAATTCTAGAACAAGAACATTAAGATACTATTTATTCTTATCACTTTAATTAAGACATACCAACCCATTAATAGCACAAAAGCCTATCATGACATGCACCTTAAGCTTCTAGAAGTTTGCACCTGAAAAATTTCTGAGGTCCACACAGTACTGCTATCCCAAATAATCAGAAGGAAATGAATCTGGCACTAGGTTCTAAGCATTTCTCAGAAAAAGAAGTTATTAGATAGTAACATCTTTAAGAAAATCTATGACATCTAACATGTATATCAACACAAAGGAAGCGTAAAGGTCACATAGACACTTTAATACCCATTTCCTAATGACTCATTTATCTAAATTGTTCTATCAACTTAATCACTAACAATAAGTATATATTGGATCAATTTAAAACATGCAGCTAACAGACAACCTACAATTCAAATAATTCAATGGTATATCAAAATTGCATTGGTTACTATGACTTTTATTATGTGGACATCTACTGACATGCATTTGTACAAACCTTTCACGTAGTGGTCCACAGCTGAGTTATGAATAAAAAGGCATAAATTTTTCTCTCATTTTATTACAATGAAGTTTAACAGTACAGAAAAGTCACATGACCTTGGTAGGTCAGATTTCTTAAACCCTGCAACATGAGGAACTCTAAATACATTAAATATTGTTACACATTCAGACTTCCAATGTACAGGTACTTGAAACAGTTGCAGCCCTCACCAAGCTAGGTTGGGGACATGAAGTCCAACAGCATTCTGGAATGCTGTGAAGGCATAACTTTACAAATAGCAATGTAAGATTACAGAACTTGCCTTTATTAAGGTGGTATGTTCATGTAATTCCAGCGCCTTCACAATATAACGAACCAAATTTACTATACTTCACTTCTAAAAACCTAGATGAAACATGAAAAAGAAGCCATACAGTATAAATTGCAACTTCAGGAAAAGTTCCTGCTTTATTATTCCAAATAATTTTTCCCATGTAAAATAAATGTCCAATAGTTCCTGGTATGTAGGAAGATAATGTTTGTTAAAGTCACAATGAAGCCTTATTGACGGAAGCTTGGCATATAAACAGCACAAGTCTGATAAAAGGTTTAATCTCCAAACCTATTAAGATTGGATGAAGTAAGATCAGTAACGGCCACCTTGCGACATTACAGGAGGTCTCATTCCCATCGGAGGTCGAGGAGGCCCACTTTGGTAAGGAGCACCATAGGGCGGTCCTGCCCATATGGTGGCATGGCACCAGGAAGGTAACCTGGCATGCCTTGATGATGACCACCGTACTGACCTAAAAACAAAGACTGAGTTCACTATTTTTCAATGCATGCATCTTGTCAGATAAATTTACAAAATATACTTAAACCTAAAAAACATTATAATACAATAAAATTAAATTAAATACCATGAGACGGATTGGTGGTCTCATTCCTTGCTGCTGCGGGATGCCAGGCTGTGGTGGCATCACACCTCCAATTGGTCCAACAGGGGGTACCAATGGGAGCCTGTCCTGGTCAAGGAAGATTGCGATCATATTTGGGTAAACTGGTGCCCTTCTCTCTTCCTAGAAATAAAATAAGCACACAGTTAAAGGTCTCCTTACATGAACATAAAAGCAATTATCTAACCTTTATCATTAAAATTTGATCCCGGCACCCCATATGGTCCCTGAGCACATAGCCAGGAGTAACCTTGACATAGCTGGTGGGAGCCAAATAAGCAAAATTAAAAAATAAATAAATAAAAAGGAAAAGATACAGGGAGAGAAAGCACAGAAAATAAGGTGCAGGGCTAGAGTGACAGGTCCAGTGGGTAGGACGCCTGCCTTGCATGCGGCCAACCACTGGGCTTGACTCCCCGTGTCTCCTGAGGATCACCAGGAGGTACTCCTTGGTGTGCAGAACCAGGAGTAACCCTGAGCATGGCTGGGTGTTACCCTGGGGTGTGTGTGTGTGTGTGTGGGTGGGGGAAGCTTGTCTCTTACATAATATGAATCCCGGTTGGCACGGCTGGCCACGCGGTAAGGTAAACGTCCTTACCCGCTGAACTATCGCTTCCGTCTGATTACCAGTGTTGGAACATCACTAGATATGACCAAAAAAGCAAAATAAATAAATAAATAAAAAAAAGACCTAGATACAGACCAGAGAGATAGTTCACTTCAATTTTATGTTCAATGCGCACCTAAACATACTTTGCATATAGGAAGCTTGGGTTCAATCCCCACCACCCCATGTCCTGAGAGCACTACCAAGAGCAACCCCAAGCATCAAACAGGAATAGGTCTTACCCCCAACACTCACGTTGAGGCCCCAAACTTGCCCTTTCCCTCAAAAAAAAGCTCTAGGTAGTACTTAAGTGAGTGTCCTCAATTAACATTTATTACTCAGGTCTCTGAATAGTTTTTTTGCTTGGAGCTATAAGCAGCAATGGATATACACAGAGGAAGTATGGTAAAGTATTCGCTTTGTACACAGCAGAGCTTGATTCAACCTCCAGTATACCATAGGTGCACATGGAGCACAGTGTAAATCAACACATACACATACACACACATACACGCACACACACAGAATCTTGTACAGCTTGACCTGGGTTCAATTCTAGCATCCCATAAAAAGTACTCACCAGAAATAATTCCTGAGTGCAGAGCGAGGAGTAACTCCGAGCATTAGGTATGACCCCCACCTCCACAAAAATGCAGAGAGCAGGAAATGTCTAAGATCAAAGCATGCACCACTTTTTAAAATCAATGGTTATGGGGCTGTGTGATAGCTCAGCGGGTAGGGCGCTTGCTTGCACGTGGTCAAGCCTATGCCGCCCGGGTTCAATCTCCTCGGTATCCCATATGGTCCTCCCGAGGCACCGCTTAGAGTATTCCTGAGCACAGGTTTGTGGAGCAACTCCTGAGCATCGCTGGGTGTGACCCAAAAAGCAAAACAAAAATAAATAAATAAGTAAACAAATAAATAAAATCAATGGTTCGGGCCGAGGATAGCTCAGTGGTAGGGATGCTTGTTTTGCACATGCCGTTCCATGCTGGGCCAGGGTTCGACCTCTATCCCATATGTCCTGAGCACTGCCAGGAGTAATTCCTGAGCGTAGAGCCAGAGTAACCCCTGAGCATTGCCGGGTGTGACCCAAAAAGAAAAAAAAAAAAAGAAAAAGAAAAAAGGGCCCGCGGCCAGCTCAAGGGTAGGCGCTATGCTCCCTTTGCACGCTACCTGTGTCGTGCTCTCGTTCGATCCTCGGCATCCCATATGTTCCCCGAAAGCACCGCCAGGAATACCCTGAGTGCAGAGCCAGGAGTAGCCCTGAGCACTGTGCAACCCAAAAAAATAAAACTTAAAAAAAAAAAAAAAATCAATGCTTTGGGGCCGAGATAGCTCCAGCTGGTAGGGCATTTGCCTTGCACGCGTCGAATTCCAGGTTCGATCCCCGGCATCCCATATGGTCCCCGAGCACAGCCAGGAGTAACTCCTGAGTGCAGCTCCAGGAGTTAACCTGAGTTACGTAAGCAGGTGTGACTCCAGAAAGCAAAAATATAAACAAACAAATCAATACACATAAATCAACAAGCAAATAAATAAATACATATAAATAATTCAATGGTTTGAGATGGCCAGATAGTTCAGTGGGTCAGATATTTGGGCTCCAGTGAGCATGTGACTGAGCCAGGTTCAATCACCAGCACAACAGATTCCTCTCAGAGAACATGCTGAATAATTGAGTATAGGCTGTTGTGGCCCAGTAGGGAAAACTAAATCAAAATGCCAAAAATACTTAAAAAAGCCTTGTAGCAAAAATAAAGAACTAAAGAAGCTAAGCACCGTACAAGTTTTTGCATTGGGGGCACAGGATCAATCCTTTCGTTACCACATGGTGCTCTTGACAATCTAGGGCAAACCAGAGAGCACCAATAAGTGTGACCTAGAATAATGGAACAAAAAATTTAAAGGGGGCAGCACCAGGGTCAAAGAGATAGTACAGAGGGAGGCTGTTTGTTTTTCCACGTACAACTCCAGGTATGAGCATCACTGCGTGACCCAAAAGATAAAACTGGGGTGAAGGGAGAGGAGGCCTCAAAATAATGCAAGTGGTTGGGCCAGAGCGATAGACCACTGAGGCGTTGTCTTGCATGCGCTGACCCGGTTTAATCCCTCGCATCCCATATGGTCCTCTAAGGACTGCCAGGACTAAGTCCTTTGAGCTAAGAGTCAGGAGTAACCCTGAACATCGCCGGCCAGACCCAAAAAGGAAAAAAAAAAAAAAAAAGTGCAAGGGCTACTAAGGTGTTTGCCTTGCATGTTTATTTCCATCACTACTATGGCTGAAGAATCCTGGAGCCACAATCGACTAATAAGCCACAAGCAACTCTGGTTGTGTGGCCCAAAACAAATGGCACCACTTATCGTCATTTGATCATCATAGTAACGGAAGTTTGCTATAATGGTATTAAATCAAACACTGTCAGTAAAAACTGAAATAACTTGCCGTAAAGTGATATATCCTCATCT
>JAJIBD010038837.1:0-17054 GCA_021461705.1 Cryptotis parvus
ATGTGCACCTTCTTTTTGTCAGAGTGACTTTCATAGTTTTTCTTCCCAAATGCACCATGTGGGGAACCTAGCTAGCTAAGAGTTCATTACTAGGGTGGCTGCCAATGGGGTAGAAACTGGGAGATGGTTCATGATCTTCTTTGAAATTCCTTTTCCCTAGCCTTTATTCCCATTGTAGGGTCTCTCAAGAAAAGGGGATTCAGCGCCTTCTCTGGGTCAGTTGACACAGAGTGAAAAGTATTATCCAGATATTAGATTCTATATCTGCAAGATTGACTCTGCGGCCTGAGACGGTGGCTTTGTGCTTCCCAGAAATTCATTGCCACTGGGGGGCCCTTCCTATACTATAGACCTGCCTACAACAATTTGATGATGTCTAATGATATGAACATAGCAACTACAATGTTGATGTTTAATGATATTTAATGTCTATTTAATGATAGTAAATAATATTAGTGACCTTTCATGCACTATTGATGATTGAGGAGGGAAGACCCTTTAGTGTTCATGTGGTATATCTTGGCTCTGCTCGGGGTCCTCTGAGCTGTGCTTGAGGGATCATACGCGGTGCCAGAGCTCAAGCCAGGATCCAACTATGAAAGGAGACTTAACCCACTGTACTATCTCTCCAGCTGACCCACTCAGATGTAAAAATGGAATTTGATTTAATAAGAAAATCTGTAATTTTAGAGGAGAAAAACCATTTCTGCCAGCATAATTTGCATTTATAATTTAATTTAAATGATGTTAAGCTAAAAACAATTGCTTTAGCTATATGGTAGAATGTTAGCAACATGAAATCAGGCAGAAAAGCCAGGTACATGGCTTTTCACTCTGCTGAATGTTCTAAATTTTCATAATGAAATGGACTAAAAATTGATTTCAGGACCAAAAGTGGCAGGTCTGGCACCACTGGTGGTAAACTGGGGCAATGATCTGCTCACCGGTATTCATAAATATCAACACCTAATACTAACCATGTTACTTAAATTGTACTCTGTTAAGTCATTTTTTAAATTTTTATTATATCCCGATATACTATTAAGATGTTTGGGTTTTATTCAGCAGTGTTCCAGCATTCCCATCCCTCCTCCACTGCAGTTCACTTTGCCTCTCTTCTCTCTCTCTCTCTCTCTCTCTCTCTTCTCTCTCCTTCCTTCTCGTAACATTGTGTGTATGAATGCATACATTTAGAGGTTATCACTTATATCCCTTTGCCTATATTCAATGATCAGTTAGAGGCTGGTATTAACTTCCAACAATTATTAGGCACACTGTTCCCCTTCTCTGTCTTACCTAACCCTCTGACTCCCACACACCTGCGGTCATTTTTTAACAGGAAGGTGGGGATGATGCCGATGATGCTGGAGCTATGACAGTGGATCCCTTTCATGATTCCCAGGTTTTCAGAATGAAATACTGATGGCTTAGAAACTGCCCAGACTCAGAGTTGGAAAGTAGAAAAAGTATGTTGGAAAGTAGGGAGAGAAAGGAAAGAGGCACCCCCAAGTGGGGAGGAACTTAGTATAGGACTAAGTCCAAAATAAAAGTTTGTGTAGAACCTTTCAAGGCCCTTCACGTTTGCGCTTATCAATCAACAAATATTACAGAGAATGCAGGAATCTACAGGGTGGTCTGGTTGGTCTGAATATTTCTGGCCATCCGCTTCAGGTATTGTCCATTATCTTAGTCTCTTGAGCCTAAGCTCTAGGGCAGAATTTTATAATGGACAATTGTTAATCCCTGTTTATCAGTAAGTGCCCAGGAATTTGCAGGTCAAAAATGTAGGATGAGAAAGCAAAAACAGGACTGCTCATAGCAGCTGGCAAGGATAAACTAAGGTTTCTCCTTTCAGGAAGAAGACTAAAAAGGATGCATGATTTAACAATAATTTTTCAGCAAAAGATATGGTGCATTGTGCAGCTGCGTGAGGAGAACCAAGTGCTCAGGATCACAGAACTCCACAGGCACTGACCTGGGCACTGGCAATTCCAAATTCCTATCACTGAGGCTTGGAAGCTTCACTAAGAAAAAAGACAGAAGGCAAAAGACACGAGATAAACAGAGGAGCTCAAAAACGTGTCTACCAACAGAAGAGATGACTCATTCTCCAGTGTAGCCAAAACAGTGAGAATCTCCCCCCAAACTGTCCTGGCCAACAAGCAAGAGTGCTCCACTGAGGGAAGTTTCTCTTTCCTTTATGAAAATTGTCCTCACCCACCCCACAGGTGTGTGTGACCCTGCACTACCTGCAGAACTACCCAGCCCCAGACTAGAGGCCAGGAACTGTATGGCCACTGGAGAACCACCCACCCACATCCCAAAACTCAATGTCTGTGGACACTAGTGCATCCGCGAACTACTTACTATTTATCCTATATGAGATACCAGTGAGCATTCATCACTCCTTGCCACCCACCCAAACTCTGCAAACAACCCAGACACCTACTAACTTACTCTCTAGCCACACAAGAACACACATTTGCAACCTACAATAGTTGTAATGGTAAAGCAATGCAGAATTCCATCGAGCTCAGTGAGTAAAGTCACTAGCCCAGATGAGGCCAAGCAATAATGAGTTATATAACCTCTCTGATAAAAAAATTTCGGAAGGAACTGTTAGGATGCATAAGGAACTCAGAGAAGCAATGGAATACAAAATCAATGAAATACAAGAAGACATGAGAAGAAATGAGGAAAATGCAGACCAAAATACAAACAGAAATGAAAGATATTAAAAAATGTGGTAAGTGAAATTAAAACACACTGGAAGGCCTCCATAGCAGAGTAACAGCTGCTGAATAAAGAACTAGTGATCTCAAGACGAGGTTCAAAGATTCTCTAGACAACAGCAGAAGATGGAAAAAGACTCACAATTAACTAACAGACAACAAAGAGATAATTGAGATGAAGCCAAAAGGAATAACATGGATTATTGGGGTCCCAGAAGGGGCAAGAAGAAAACCCTGATGAAGAAGAAACTGTCAAGCCATCATTGCTGAGAAGTTCCCGGAAGTAAAGAATGCTTGCCTCCAGATTCAGGAGGCCCGTAGGGTACCAGCTAAAAGAAACCCCAATAAGAATACTCCAAGACACATCCTAATTAGAATAACAAAAACTCTATGTAGTGTATATCTCACGGTGGTATAATAAAAAATATTTTAAAAGTAATCAAAGGAACAAAAAATATTTCTCTTCTAGTTTATTATTTGCATAGAGGAACGCAGCCTATTTTTTGCTGTGTTGATTGTGTAGCCTTCCTACTTTGTTGTATTGTTTTATTGTTTCTAAAGTTTTTAGTGGTATCTCTAGGGCTTTTATATGTATACACTATATGTTTTACTAGTTTTTGCTTATCTAATATATGCGTTGGACAGCTTGCCAGGCTCTGCCGTGCAGACAGTATACTTTCTCAGTAGCTTGCTGGGCTCTCTGAGAGGGGTGTGGGTAGAATATTCTTGGTAATTTAGAGATAAATAGCGCCAACCACTTTGCAACCGTGCACATGGGGAGAGCTGGTAGCAGCTCTACCTAGTGTATCTGTGTCTGTGGTTCAAGCATTCCTGGGCTTGAAATACTGTGGGTCTCTGTAGGGTGGGTCTCTGTAGGGTGGATCTCTGACAAGCCAGGCTTGAGATTGGCTAGTCTCTTGGGTGCCGCCCACTCGAGCAAATCCCACAAATAATGGGATGTCAAGTGATTAAGTGATCAGTAAAAAACATATATATGTTTTATGTGTGGGTGTGTGTGTGCATGCGCACATGAGCGTAACCCTGGTGGTTTAATTTAATGCTTTTTCCATTTGGACCCCTTTTATTTCTTTTTCTTGCCTAGATTTCTGGTGAAGACTTCCAAAACTTTATTAAATAACAGTGTATAAAATGTACATAATTGCCTAGTGGATAAGGAATTCTTTTTGTGTGTGTGGTGGGGGCAGGAAGAGGGGAGTAGGGGCCACACTCAGCAATGCTCAGGGCTTACTACTGGCTCTGTACTCAGAGATCACTCCTGGCAGACTCACAGAATCATATGGGTTACAGAACCATATGGGGATTGAAGCCAGGTTGCCTGAATGCAAGACAATTGTCCTGTTGGCTGTACTATTGCCTCATCCCTGGATAAGGCATTTTTTAACTTTATTTAAACATCATGATTTACAAAGTACAACGTTTTTCACAGTACGATTGTTACATGTATTTATTATTCAACATCAATCCTACCCCGGTTTGCACTCACCACCACCGAAGACCCTCTTTACCCCACCCACCCTTCATCCCCATGCCTGATCCCTTAGTCAGCACTAATTATATTTATTATTACAACATATATCTCAGAATGATATGCTAAAGTCATGACTTTTTACTGAGTTGTTAGGTATGAATTGGACCATCTGCATTATTGATTTCACTTATTGAACTTATTACACATAGTGGGCTTCTACTCAATATTTTAACAAAGATGTGCATGTTAATTTCATTTTTTATTTTGGAAGGGAGGAAGTGGGTCCATCACTTTTCTTTTTTAATATTTTATTATACCACCATGAGATATACAATTACAAAGATGTTCATGTTTGGTTTTTCAGTCATACAGTGTTCCAGCACCCCGCCCTCCACCAGTGCCCATTTCCCACCACCAATGTCCCCAATTCCCTCCCCCTCCCCCCCAGCCTGCCTCTATGGCAAGCTCTTTATCTCTTTTCTCTCTTTTATCTCTCCCCTTCTCTCTCTCTCTCTCCCTTCTCTTACGCGTTGTGGTTTTTTTAATTCCTTACAAATATTCAATATTTAACTCCAAATCCACCACCATTGCAACTACTGACCACAGTTATTTCAAATTTTCCTAACCTCTTTGTGCCATTTATTGGTCTCTTTCAAGATTCATGGGGCTCAACCACTAGGCCTTCAGGAGGGGAGGGAGATGGGGGAGGGCCAATCTCCAGCTCCAAGAAAGCCAGGGAGTTCAGTAGCAGAGACCCTCATACCTGAGTTTGAAAATGGATTCACTCCTGGGTGGGGATATTCTGAGCAGTGGAGTCTGACCTTGAACATGGCTGCAACTGTAGTGTGTGGAAGTTTTTTCTGGCTGGTGAGGCTTTTTGTGGGACAGGGCGGGACCAAACCTGCCCCCTCCAGGGTGCCCCCGTTCAGCCTCTGGAAAGGCATTCTTAAGTTCACAGTTGGTAGTTGTGACAGAGTTTTGTGAGCAGTAGAGACAAGCATATACCCAGATTAAGTCCATTTCAGTAAGAATAAGTGTTTTCCTATCCATGATGGGGAGATCTAATGAAACCAACATGCCACCAGGAGCTGGAGTATCAGGGCCTCAGAGATGGTTTCTATTGTATTGGGCAAATTTCTTCCCCACTTATAATGATAACTGTCAGGGTACTCTGCAGTGGCCATAACCAGACAGGCTTCGCGAGTGGAAACCTCTATTTTTGTGCCTTTGCATAGCTTCCATCCCTGCCATTAGGCCCTCTTTATTCATGAGCCTAAAGGACAATGACAAGTGTGACTGGGGAAAAACATGACTGGTGTCCACAGAGCAGAGTATTCTGTAAACTTGACTGCTAAGTCTCTCCTCCACTGAGGCCACCCTTTGGTCAACGTTCATGTGGTATACAAATACCATCACAATTTCTGCCCCTTCAAAGGGAGGTCCTTCTACCTAACACTTTCTCAAATTTTTGTCACCAATTTCAATCATTTTTCTTTCAAAGTCTCCACCATCCAGCAAAACCATTGTAACAGCCCATGAATTGGTACATAAATATAGGTCTGGGCATTTATCCTTCCCAGCAATGCAGACAGCCAGCTGCACTTCTTCAATTTCTGCCAGCACTGTCATTCATGGATGTTCTTGAAATGGACTACAGAGCTTAGTTGTCATTCATGCCATGCAGAACTTTCTGTGACCTAAGTCTCATCCTTTCTTCCTGTCACTGAACTTGAGAAACTCTCCTAGAAATCACAGGAACAAGCTGGAGAAAGAGCAAGGTAGCAGCCATGAGGATCATGGGCACTAGGGTCATATCATGTAACTTAAATGCTGTTAGGATCTGCTCAGCTAAATAAATGCAGTAATAGTTGTATCATTAGTCAACAGAAGTCCAAAATAATCAGGCATGAATAGCAACTTCATTCACTGACCATGATCCAGAATGTCACCTAGAAAGCTAGAAAAAACATTTCTTCCCCCACTTATAATAAAAAGAGTCAAATTAACTTGAAAATAATCACTACTTTATTTGTTCTCATCTTCTAAGAGAAGACCTATGAGCACAGAGATCAAGTTGCCCCAAATGTGGGAACTATATCCCACAGGAATAAAGAGATATAACACATGCTTTTTTGAGGGCAGGCACAGTGCAAACAAGCAGGCTTCAGCTAGAACAAGTGAAAATTCATAAAGGTCACATCTGTGCTGGTTGTACAGTTTGAATGCCTACTTGTTCTTTCCATGAACCCCATTGGGTATTCACAAGAAGACTAATAAATCCCAAAAATGCCTCATGAGGAAGGGATAGACCTGTCTTCCCAAATACACAAACCTCTACAGTCTTCAGTGCTAAATCACTGAAATTCACTTTGTAAGGAATTAAATCAAGTTCCATCTGGGGGGTTGTAGGTAGAATGAATCAACCTGGATTTAGAGAATTTGTTAACACTTCTCCTCTTCACCACCCAAAAAGGGGTCATGGGATATAACTCCCAAAGGCTTGGAAGTAGAGTAATTTTATAAAGAGGTTACAAATGTGGATTGGAAGGCTGAGCATTATCTAAGATTGAACCTCAACCAGGCATCAAAACCAATATAACTTACCCATATAAGAGAACAAACTTTTAACAGGTCTAGATAATTACTTCTGGGAAAGTAACAAGAGGAACAAGGTGATTGGAAGTAACACACAAGTTAGACCAGGGACAGAGATAACTTAAAGGGCTGGAGTATGTTCTTTGGAATGGGAACATGGGTTTAACCCTGGGAGAAGTAGGAGAAAGAGGTATGTGGGGAGAGGAGGAGAGGAGGGGAAGAACAAGTACAAGGAGATGGAGGAAAAGGAAAAAGATAAGAAGGATAAGTGGAATAAATCTTGGCAAATCAAAAGTAGAAAAAGAAGATGTTGAATTAGATTTAAAACACAACTAAAAAAAAAAAATCAAACAAATTGAAAAATAAAAATAAACTTTTTAGATACATGAGAGAATCTGAAGTCACAAACATTAACACTGACAAACCCAGTCACAGTCCTAAACACTATCTGAGAACTGACCAGACAAGCCAGCATGGAGACTTACTGCATGGAGACTTAACAGACATTGCTGTTAAGGCCAGCACATGCAGGAAGAAATGGGGGAGCTCATTGATGGGGGCAGAAAATGGTCATAATGGGTGCTCTTCACACAAATGCTCCAGCAGTGGCAGGGTTTGGGGAACATTTTAGGGAAATCATACATTTACATGTGTCCCCAGAAGTTCAAATTAGAGCAGTAAGATCAAATAATTTAGGGGGTGGAGTGATAATATAGTGGGTAGGGCAAGCATAGTCAACCTGTGTTCAATCCTCATACCCCATGTGGTCCCAAACCCCATCAAGAGTGATCCCCAAGTTCAGAGATGCCGATGTAGCTGAAATATACCAAAAAATATTTTAATGAAATAATTAAAAGTGATAAGGTTTGAATGCATATTTTCTCATTTTGTTTCAACTTTACTGAGGTAGAATTAATGCAATTAAAATAGATCTAATGTATATAATGTGTTGACATATGCCATTGTGAAACTATTACACTTGAGCTAACACATCCATCACTTCATGTATTCTTGTTTGTGAGAGTGCTTAGGATCTAGTCTTAGCCATCTTCAAGTATACAAATAACATCATTAACCACAGTCACCTTGTTGGACACCAGCACCTCACAATGTTCACCTGAAAAGTTCTGAAAAAATGGGTAAGTACAGACACCAATCCTGCCCCTCGAGGTGTTGCAGGTGTGGCTGCGGTGCCAGACTGCATTGACAGGTGGCAAACAGGAGACAGGCTTGTCTACACGCCCAGTGCTCTTTGCCCCATCGGCCTTGGATTGATGGTTTGACATAGAAAAGACTGGGCTCCCTGGGATGAATTCAGAGCCAAAGGAGAGCCTGGCAAGCTACCCATAGTGTATTCGATATGCCAAAAACAGTAACAATAATGAACCTCATTCCCAACAAATGGAGATGTTACTGGCACCCGCTTGAGCAAATCGATGAACAATGGGAACCCAAGTCACAAGTGACAAGTGACAAACACCAAAGTTGCTCTCTAAATGAAGTGGAACTTTAAACTCAGATAGCAGATGAAGCAGAGTCTCTGTCATAGGTGGCAGGAGACAGTAGGTAGAATGGGAATAACTATACAAGATCCCCAGGTGCCTCCAGGGACACTGGAGAGGAAGAACAGGGCCAAATATGGAAACAGAGAGGCCAAGAGAGACCTGAAGCAAAGAGCTAGCCCAAGTCCTTCATGGGCAAGTAATCTTGGTTAGAAAGTCCTCGAAGCATCAAGGAGCCAGACCTGAAGGGCAACATACTTACCAAAGCTGCTCGAGGATGCCTGAGTCTGACAATAGTTCTCTGTGGTAGCCAGTACATGCACCTTGTCTCAGGGGGTACTGAACCTGAGCCACCTGAGTAGGTAGCTGGAAGTTCAAGACTTGGAAGGTCTTGACTGTGGAGCCCATTAGACATTGTGGCTTCCTCAGAAGAGCAATTTCTCTCTGCTGGGTCTTGGGGAATCTAAGAGGTCTACTTCACGCAAGTTCTTTTTCCCTTCCAGAGACCTCATTAAGATTGGATTCCCACAGTGCCTGCCTGAGAGCAGAGTCTTAAACAGTCCACTAGTGGCCCCATTTTGTCAGAAATTTGTACAACCCTAGGTACATCTAGACCCTAAAATTTTGCGGTACAAAGAAACACCGTAGAAATAATAAATTAAAAGGTATTTAATTTAAAACATGCTTGCCAAGTTTGATACCCCCCATCCTCTAGATCATTGAGCACATCAGTTGTAAGAAACTACTGTCTACCATAGGAGCTTTGTGTGTTTCTTTACTGAAAGGGCCTATAGAATTTTGGTTGGTTGGTTGATTTTTTGTTTTACGGACCATACCTGTTAATGTTTGTGACCATATTTGTCAAGGTTAGGCTACTCCTGGCTTTCTGTGCTCAGGGATCACTCCTGGTAGTTCAGAGAGATATGTGGTACCAGGAATAAAACCCTGATATAGGCCCTCCACTTTACTATTGTTCTGTTCTGAGGCCTTATGGACTTTGAGTATTTCCTTCCACCATATATGCCTGTGACTTATTGAGACTGTGACCTAAGTATGGTCCAAACCTAATACCCTCCTGTCAAGTCCATGAAAGACAGCTGAGAGAGGGAATCTTGGAGATGTCTCCTAGTCTGCTTTACTCAAACACTAGCACAGTCCCTTGGCAGACTTAAGTTACTGACCCTCTATACAGTGTACGGCAGAGCCAGCACTATCAATTCCATCTAATGCTTCTCTCTTAAGTGGCTCATGGTATGAGATTTTCAAGGATTTTGTATCAGTTCTCTGCTCTGGGCTGTCTTGGTTTCTAGCCCTGTGTTGGCACTTTAGAGTGCTAATAACATAAAGGTACACAAGTTCAGTAGATTACATAACGAGACACAGTCTCCTGCATTGTGAGCACTATCTGAGATCTTTGCATCTCCTACAGTTCCGATGTAAAGTCTACTATAGCAGGGTAACAGCTGGCCAGCTCAGCTTATCTAGTGGGCATAACACAGCCAACATGTACATTCAAAGATGCTCAGTGTCATAAATCATCAAGAAAAAAAAAAAGATCAAAACAATGAGGGTATCTCACTGAGGTATCATTTCACACCTGTCAGAGTGAGATCAAAAAGACAAGAAATAATAAGAGTTAATAATGCTGTGGCCATAAGGGGACAATTGTATGCTTTGGTAGAAATGTAACGGGAGCAATCATTCCAGGAAACGGACCATGACAGGGAAATGGATGATGATCCCTCATGGATAAAAACAGAACTACCTAATTGTTCAGTAATTTTACCTCAAGCTAAAACCCAGAAAATCTATTGTCTTTGATCTTTAAATGTTTGATTAGTTATAGAGTTTATGGCATTCTTAAATAATACCTGATATTGCAAAGCTGGTTCTAGAGAGGAATCACTCGCAATTCCCACCCACGCCCTATTAAATGGATCATAGTATGTGGGTTTTTGGGCGTCTTCACATATTCATTTGGCTTATCCAGTCAGTAAGCTTTGTACTTTGTATTTATTTCATGTCAAACATAATTCTAGGTTCTACTAAGACATGGAATAATAATCCTTATTTAAAATCCTTTCTCTGAAGGAATCTTTAAATCTCTTAAATGCAATGGGCTAAGGAGACAAACAATACAAAAAAACATAAGAATATCTTGCCGGATAACAAAATAATAAAAAACATTAGAAGCAAGACAATGTGACATTCACAAACTTTGCTTTGATAGAGTTTATTTTTCACTTTTATCCTTCAATTCTTAAAGTTTTTAGGTACTTTGTACCCAATTGCTACAGATTTTAGACCACAAGTTTACTATTCTTTTAAAATTTATGTCTTACAACCACCAACATACAATTCCCACATCTATTCACTGGACTCTCCACATTATATTCTCTTCTCTGCCCACCCCACCCTCCACACATCCTTTCCAATACCCCGGTTTAATGGTCTGAATTGATGTTTCCTTGTTTTGCTTTCTATACCTCACATACAAGAGAGGCATCATATTATTGTCTTTCATTATATGCTTTAATAAGAAAATAAGGATTTCCCTTTACATGTTGAATAGAAACACTTCAGAAATCGAGGCTTCAGTTTCCAAAGAAAGTATTTCTTTAAGAACCGGAGCATATATGCTGAGCAAAACAAGTCAGATGAGAAGAACAAGCAGCAGAGATGATCTGATTCATCTGTGGCATGAAGACCAATCAAGAATATGACAATATCAGTTTAATACCCTGGGTAATGAATTACAACTTGAGAATACCAGGTTAGAAGAGGAGAGAAAGGAACCGCGGTGTACACAAGAGCATTGTTGGGAGACTTTCTATGTTACTGTCTCTGTCAATTCCAACCATGTCAGCTCAGGTTGGGGCAGTGATGTTTATTTGATAGCAAGTGGTCAACGCCTGTGAGATCACTGAAGCCTGGACTATCATTGTGTGTTAACTGTTCACTTGTCAACATTCTTGTGACCAGCTTCTCTGATATGACTTTAGGACATATGTTGGCAGAATCTGCCATTTTTTGCCTCTGTACCTACAGTCAGTCTGAGAATAAAGACCAGAGTCATTCTAGCACTAGTGTCCTGACCTTGCTATTTGGAAATTCAAAACTGTAAGACTACCTCAAGAAGGGCTGGAGCGATTGTGTACAGAATGGGTAGGGTGTTTGTCTTTACTTGGATGACCTGGGTTGATCCCTAGCATCCCATATGGTCCCCCTGAGCCAGAAGTAGCCCTGAGCATTTCTGAGTGTGACCCAAATAAAGCAAAATAACTAAATATATTCCTCATGATGCAGGCTGAACACATGTGCAAGGCTTTTATGGACAGCTGAAGAGATGAGCAAGGTTGCTAAGATGCTACTATTTCTGCTTACCTTATGGAGAAATTTATTCAGTCAACATTCTTTTTATTACCTTTTACCAGAGTCATAGTTCAGCTGCTTTATAGCCTTCATTAAAAAATTCCAGAGGTCCTCTGGTCATAAAATTTCAAGAACCAGTGATGGATTTTTCTGGCTATGAGCATAGATGTGTTAGGGGAATATTAAGAATTATGCTTCTAAAACCACTACTGATGCCATTCTAATTAATCAGGAACAAATAATTATGCCAAGAATTACCTGGCAGCAATGATGTAACACAGTAGTATACGCAATGGTGCTTCTGATCTTATTCCCAGTAACAACCCATTGTTCTAGAGGCTGTGATGTGAGACTTGAGAAAAGGATAAATATTCTGCATCCTTCAAATCTGTAAGGAGACCTAAATGACTTGCCCAAATCTGGGAATGCTACAAATAGGCATCTTCACAGGTAGTTTATGAATAGGGTTGTGTCCCCTGAGTACTTACCAACATTGGAATCTCAACCCCTGGGTGCTCTCAAAATTGGGACATGGGGTTTTAAAAGTCTGCTTTGACCCAATCCATTTTATTTTATTCTGTGAACAACATATTAACTATGAGCCCTAAAGTTAGTGACTTACAAATTTTTATGATATGCTTTTGATCAGTTAGTGTAAGTGAGATCCAGTTTAGGTAGAATACAAGGGAGACAGCCCCAGTCAGAGGGACGAGACCAGACCTAAGCTGCACCACTCATCCCACATAAGTGGAGCAGCCCATGGAGTTCTGGGAGGAAATGGTCTCGCACCTAGCGAGTTCAACACAGCTCCCTAGGGTTAGCAGATGTGGGGGCATGCTGGCCGGAGTTGGAGCAGAGAGTTGGACACCCCCTGATCCAGGTCAGTGGGCATGGCTACGGGCATGCAGAAGCTCTCACAGCTAGCAGCACTGGGCAAGGACAGATCAGACCCACAGCTTGCACCGGCATGACCGCTACGACCAAACAAGAGTCTTAGATAATAAAGATGAGACCAGGTCCTTCCCAGGATCTTTCATATTTATACACTGTAATGATCATTGTAGTTTGCAAGCTCAAAACTGGGGAGGTTGATGGGAATGAGGGAATTTTAATGTCACAACTAGAACTCACTATTAAATATACACATAGAGACTTACATCATAAACCGTTAATATCTGTAAGGCAAGCCACAAAGTGTAACAGAAGAGAGAAAAAATACAGAGACAGAGATGAAAGAGAGAAAAAAGGTGCCGCTATAGGGCAGGCTGCGGTTGGGTGGCAGGAAGTGTTGGGACATTTTTGGTGGTGGAATGGGCACCTGGTGGAGGGGTGGCTGCTGGGAACACTGTATGACAGAGACCCAATTATCAACATCCTTGTAATAGTATATCTCATGGTGGCATAATAAAATATTTTTTTTTTAATTTTTTTTTATTTTTACAATTACAAAGATATACAATTAAAAAGTTCATATTTGGGTTTTGGTCATACAGTGTTCCAGCACCCATCCCGCCACCATGTGCCCCATCTCCCACCACCAACGTCCCCTGCCCTCCCCCCTCCCCCAGCCCTCCTCCATGGCAGGTTCTTTATTTCTTTCCATTTCTCTCTCTCTCTCTTTTCCTTCTCTCCAGACTATGGATTGCAGAACATACATTAAAGGGTTGTCATGTGTATCTTTGCCTCTGTTTAATGCCCAGTTCTAGGGTTGGCATTAGTACCCTCACAGTTGTTAGCACACTGTTCCATTTTCTGTCTTACCTAGCCTCTGACTCCCACACGTTTTGTGATAATTTCCACCTTGACAGGACCTCCTGATATATGTTTCACTTGACCGCGGATATTGGTATCATAATATGTACCTACATATTTATGTTATGCAGATAAATGCAGTCATTCTGTAACTGTCTCTCTCCTTCTGGCTAATTTCGCTCAACATACATCTTCTCCATGTCCATCCATCCAGGCAAATTTTATAACTTCATTTTTCCTAACAGCTGCATAGTATTCCATTGGAGATGTACCAAAGCTTTTTATCCAGTCATCGATTTTCGGGCACTCTGGTTGCTTCCAGATTCTGGCTATTGAATAATGCTGCTATGAACATAAAAGTAAGGGATGGTGTTTCCCGCTGTGTATTTTTGTTTCCAGAGTAGATTCCCAGGAGTGGTATCCTGGGTCAAATGGGAGTTCAATTTCTAGTCTTTGGAGGAATGTCCATATTGTTTTCCAGAAAGGCTGTACCAGCCGGCATTCCCCCCAACAATGGATGAGTGTCCTTTCTCCCCCACACCCACGCCCAGCACCTTGTTGTTCTTTAGTTCTTTTGAATATGTGCCAGTCTCTGTGGTGAAAAGTGGTATCTCATTCTGTTGATTTGCATCTCTCTGATGATTAGTGATGATGAGCATTTTTTTCATATGTTTTGCTTTCGAATTTCTTCCTTGCTGAAGTTTCTGTTCATTTCTTCTCTCCCATTTTTTGATGGGGTTGTTTGTTTCTTCTTGTAAAGTTCTACCAGTGCCTGATATATCCTGGATATTAACCCTTATCAGATGAGTAGAAGGGAAGAAATGGGTAACTCTTGTGAAACTTTGACAAAGAACTGAGTTTATAATGGTAGAGGGGAAAATAACTGATCTACCAATATTACCAGGGAGGCAACGTAAGGTTCTCTACAAAAAAAACCTGACTCAGCCATCATGTAGAGACTCAGACACACGGGGAGGTTTCTATCTGACTCTTTTCCTTAGCTCAGGTGACCATGAGGCACCCAGAGCAAGATATTTTAGTCCCGGCCCCATCACCTCAGTACGGGTCCTCTGAAGCAGCTAGAGGACACTTGATCACCAAGTGCCACTATTTCCAAGGTCCAGAGCTCATCAGAGCCAACCAAAGAGAGCAGCTGATCTCAAGTCCAGCTCACCAGAATCCCACACACAACAGAGCAGCCAAGTGCAAGCCCGTAGGCAGTTCTCGGAGGCAAAAAATCACTGGGCATTTGTGGAGATGGAGCTGGAGTCCCCTTCCCCTCTCTGTCCTGTCCAGGACTGGTGGACCAGACCATAAACTTCCTCAAAGCTATCCGGCCATCATTCAGAGACTCAGACACATGGGGAGAGAGCTGCGGCCGTGTGGTACATCAGACTAATAGAACCAATCATGTTCTAGACACTCAGAAAGTAAATTCAAGAACAAGAATTTGGCCAGATCTTCCATAACCAAAAATAGGGAAGAAAATGGATTCATCAATAACATTGCCAGTATGTGCTTTAACAACACAGCTCTGACAGAACCATGGGGCAGAGCTGCTACTTGCTCCCCTGTGCTTCCAACCCACTCTGGCCCAGGAGGAATGGCGGGTTCTAGCCCTGGCCCGCCACCACCCCAGCAGAGCCTTGCAACAAGCCAGACGACCCCCCCACTCCATGGGCCTCCATTTTCCACATCGGACTTCTCTCTTGTCAGAACTCCACCCAGCAGACCAGCCTATCACAGCCTGGCTCATCGAGTTCCACCCCCTGCAGTCTTTTTTAAATCTGGCTCAGGTATGCCGGCCAGAGACTCACAGACATGGGGCAGAGCTGCTACTTGCTCTCCCTGTGCCCGCTACAGGCCCAGGGAGGGATGCAGGGTTCTAGCCCTGGCCCGCCACCCCAGCAGAGCCTCGCAACAAGCCAGACGACCCCCCACTCCATGAGGGCCTCCATTTTCCCACATCCGGACTTCTCTTCAGAGCTCCACCCAGCAGACCAGCCTATCACAGCCCGGCCCATCGAGTTCCACCCTGCAGCAGTCTTTTTAAAATCCGGCTCAGGTATCCCGGGCCAGAGACTCACAGACATGGGGCAGAGCTGCTACTGGCTCTCCCTGTGCCCAGCCGCTCCGAAGGCCCAGGAGGGATGGCGGGTTCTAGCCCTGGCCCGCCACCCCAGCAGAGCCTTCCAACAAGCCAGACGACCCCCCCCCCATGAGGGCCTCCATTTTCCCATCGGACTTCTCTCGTCAGAACTCCACCCAGCAGACCAGCCTATCACAGCCCGGCTCGTCGCGCCACAAGTGGCCGCACGGTACATCAATAAATGCTGGACTTTGAGATGACTACAAGAGTATGCTACCTGCACGGCAGAGCCTGGCAAGCTACCCGTGTTGTATTTGATATGCCAAATACCAGTAACAATTATAGACCTCATTCGAATGGATTGAGGCTCTTTATGTTCCTGGAGCAAGCAGGTGCCCTTGGACTCTACTAGCATGAGACAGGACATATGGAGATGTTACTGGGGCCCGCTCGAGCAAATCGATGATGAGCGGGAAGACAGTGACAGTGACAGTGCTTTTAACAGTCAATACAATCATGCCGCTGATGAAGCAGGCATGGGGATCAGGGTGGGTAGGGAAATGAGGGTCTTTGGTGGTGGGAACACACTGGTGGTGGAGGAAGTTGAAGTATGCAACTTTCTATCAAAGAGTATTATGAAAACCTTTTACTTTGTAAATCAACAGGTATTTCCACACAAAAAAGGTGAAAAAAGAAGACCCAGTGCCTGGAGCTGTAGCAGCTCATGTGTCTGTAGATCTTAGCAAATTCTAAAATGATATCACAACAAAGCATGACTTAATTTTTAAACTTTATTTTTGTTTTTAAGTGTTTTTTTAATAAGTATTTTGTATTATACCACCCTGAGATATACAAATACAAAGATATTCATATGCTGGGTTTTGGTCAAACAGTGAACCAGCACCGCCCTCCACCAGTGCCCATCTCCCCACCAATGTCCCCCGGTTCCCTATCCTCTCCCCGAGCCCCCTCCATGGCAGGTTCTTTATTTCTTTTCCCTTTGTCCCTCTATCTCTTTTTCTTTTCCTTCCCTTCCAGACTATGGATTACTGAACTGATACATCAAAGGGTTGTCTATGTGTATCTTTTTGTAAAAGTGCTGTTAAATAATGGTTTCTCATGGACATAAATCCAACACTATACTGATCACGAGTGTACCCATCTTCCTCCCCTTAAGGAACTTACCCTCCATCTCACCCCAAACTTAATATATGGGTCAGTTTCTCCATGTTACCTTTGATAAAAATAAGGTAAGATTAATACACTGCATAACAAAGGAGTCTGCCTCTAAGAAAGACAATCCTCAAATTTCTCCACCTCTAGAATTTTCAAAGTGGTAACAGTTAAATAAAGAAAGGTATGCCCAATCAAACATGACTGGTGTACTATAAAAAGAAAAAGATCCAGGACACACATGAAGGTCACTCATAAACCATCTGAAAAGGAGCACAAAGAGGACAGTCATCTAAGACACACAGAAGAGACTGCAAGAAAGACCAACACACTGAAATAAATACATTGTG
>JAJIBD010038839.1:0-13282 GCA_021461705.1 Cryptotis parvus
CTGATTGTTTCCAGATTCTAGCTATTGTGAATAGTGCTGCTCTGAACATAAAAGTGGGGATGGTGTTTACACTGTGTGTTTTGGCTTCCCAGGGTATATAACCAGGATTGTGAATCTCTCTGAGTCCTAACCTTAATGTCCTTAGCATTCTAGCTGGTACTTATTATATATTATTGTGGTGATGTGTGTGTGTCAAATTTTCTCTCGCTCGCTCATATCCCAGAGTTAAAACCTTACCCAAAATCTTAACACCAAGTAAAACCATTCTGCCCAGTCAGTGATGAAGCTGAACCTGACTCAGGGTTTCACTTCTCATAAATCTTGCAAAACCCTGTCCCAAGCCATTTTATACAATGCTCTTCAATATTGAGGTTGGTACTACATACCTCCGAAGGGCAATTCTCATTTGCTAGTTTAGATTTTATAGTATGCAAGCATCTGGCTAATGAGGAAGAATCTAAAGATAGGCCAATTCCATTATTTCCTCCTAAGAAGTTATTCAAGCCCCTCCCCCATTCCATATTTGATGCAGCCTTTGAAACTATCTCCTAGAGGCACTTAGTAGCACAATAATCATTTTCAATCAAATACAGCTTCCACTATAAGGAAAACTTTTACTGTCACAAAATTACTCAAATATTAACAAGTATAACCCTAAACTTAGTGATTTTAAATTGAGTTTAAAAATAGTGGCTGAGCCAGAGAGCTAGTGCATGTATTAAGGTCTTACTTGCATCCTGCCATTCCCAGATGAAACCCCTAGCACTGGATATGGTCATCTGAAAACTAGGTGTTACACCTGAGCACAGAGCCCAGGTACAGGCCTCCTGAATAGTACTGGTTATGGCCCCAACAACACTCAAACAAAAAATAGAAATGAAATGAAACAAAGACAAAATAAAAGTTTTAATAAAAATGATTATAAAAATAAATAATTTTTCTGGAGTATAATAGCACTTCATTTTACTATTCAAATTGCTCACATATGACTAATTTAATTATATATGCCACTGATAACATGTATGAGACTCACAGACATTGGGCAGAGCTGCTACTGGCTTTCCCTGTGCCCAGCCACTCACGAGGCACCTGGGAGGGATGGTGGCTCTAGCCCTGACCCACCACCCCCACAGAGCCTTGCTAGAAGCCAGACGACCCCCACTCCATGAGGGCCTCCATTTTCACATCCGGACTTCCCTCTCATCAGAGCTCCACCCAGCAGACCAGCCTATAACAGCCCAGATATTGAGATGACTACAAGAGTACGCCACCCGCACGGCAGAGCCTGGCAAGTTACCCATGTCGATTTGATGATGCCAAAAAAATACCTGTAACAATTTTAGACCTCCCTCCCAGCGACCCTGATGGAATGGTTTGAGGCTCTCTTTATGTTCCTGGAGCAAGCAGGAGTCCTTGGGCTCTACTTCAGCATGAGATGAGAGATATGGAGATACCGGTGCCCCCGCCAGCCAATCAATGATGAATGGGAAGACAGTGATACAGTGATACGTGATTGATAACATAGTACATATACCCAATCACTTGATCACTTGAATCCTCTTATTCATTGATTTGCTTGAGCGGCGCCAGTAACATCTCCATTTGATCCTATCACGCGCCAGTGTAGCCCAATGACATCTGGTTGCTTCAGGAATACGAAGAGCCCCCAAACCGCTCATTCAGGGTCTTGATGTAGGAGTCTGACCAACTTGTTGGTGAGCGGCCACGTGATCCTGAATAGTGCATACCCAATAGTATACCTACTAGTATGGAGTAAAAGGTTAGCTATGATTACTAATGTGGATGATCTTTTTGCATCTCTATCATATTCCAACCAGACTAGCATCTGTCTGTCTCGAACATTTACCTCTATAACCTACACAGCATGGAAAGATGACTCTTCTACTCTTAAACCAGAATCTGATCAGATCATAAAACATAAGCATTTGTTTAAACTCTAATTTTTCCTACTAAACTATGAATAGATACCAATATATCAGCTAAGTCCTACAATAGCCTCCATGTCCCCTCTCTAGCTCCTGATTCCTTTCTGATGCTCAAATCAAATGAGTAGACTTCAGAGAGTCATTCCCCCAACTATTTTCCACCTAAAATTTTTTCTGCTAAATCTGTACATGGCTGCTTTACTCTTAGTTATCATGGCTCGCTTTACATCCTGAAAATCAACTGGTTAGGTTATCACAGGTAGAGTTTCGTTGAAATATGGACCCAGATGATCTATACATAGTCATCACTAACTTGTTCTTTTTTAATAGAAAGAATAGTCTATTTTCATTTATCTAACACTACTTTCTCCCATATTTACTATTTTCATTTTGTATTAGTGGTGAACTTAAAATACCTTATTCCTAAACTGTGTCTCACATACCTTATTCCAAAACTTTGCTTGTGGAAAAAAAGGAGAAAACTGCATCTCTCCCTGAGTTGCAGGCATTGACTACTGTCCCTCAAAATTTAAATTATTGCTTTATCACAGTAAATTAGATTATTTTAATCATAGTAAATTATCACATTATGGTCTGCCACCCCAGCAGGACCTCAGAAAGAGCCAGACGAAATTCGGTCACCATGATAGCAACCATTTTCAATGTCCAGATGCCACAGCTCATCAGAGCCCCACCCAAAGAGAGAAGCTACATTGAATTCGGCTCATCAGAGTTCCCACAAAACAGAGCAGCTGATTTCAAGCCCACCTATGCGGGTCTTCACAGCTAAAATCACCAAGCTCTCATGAAGATGGAGCTGGGGTTCCTTTCTCCTCTATCCCAGCCAGGAGGCCTTGTGGACCTGCCCACAAACTGCCTCCAGGCTTTGCAGTCATGATGCAGAGACACAGACACCTGGGGCAGAACTGCCATCTGGCTCCCCAAAGTGCTCGAATGCAAAGTGTCCATGAAGTACATCAAGCTAGTAGAAACCAACCACGCTCTAGAAACTGAGAAAGTAAATTTGAGAACAGAATTTGGCATTCTTCCATAACCAACCAGAGGGGGAAATGGGTTTATGGATAACATTGCCATTTATGTGCTTTAACGGTCAATATAATTAGTGCCAGCTGAGGGAGCAGGCATGGGGATTAAGGTGGGTGGGAAATGAGGGTCTTTAGTGGTGGGAACACACTAGTGGTGGAGTTGTGTTGAAGTGGCTGAATCTTTCTATCAACTGTATATAGGAAAAACTGTTTTACTTTGTAAATCACGGTGTTTTGATAAAAAAGGAAAAAAATAATTATCACATTAATTTTACTGTAAGAGCATTTATATAGACTTCTTGGCAGAGAATGTACCTCAAAATACCATTTGAAAGCTCTCTATGAAGACATACACTTTAGCATTTTACCCACAGGTACAGTTCTGTCTGTTTACAAAGAGAAGTTCTTATTGAGCAAAAAGAGTAACCTTAGGCCCCTTTGTATTCCTCATCTTTTTCACTCAGTTTTTAGTGCAACTATTGTGCATCTATTGAGATATTGTAGATGAATTTCAAAGTTAAACATGAAATTTAATCTACTTTTTAAAAAATTTCCTATTTCAGATAGGCCTTTCTGATCGCCCCATTTAAACACTCATCCTGTACCTCAAATGTAGTGCCTAATAATCCTAGACTTAGCAATTTTGTCCCTATCTTCTGTTTTTATTTTTATTGAATTATTTATTGTATGCTTGTCCTACTGAGCTAAATACAGGAATCCCTGTATGTCTTACTAACTATTATATTATTTTTAAACCATTATATGCTTATGAAGGTGATTTATAAAATATCTTCTTTTTTCATTAAAAACAATTTGCACTTACTGTAGGTTCTTATTTATAAGAACTTGTCCTATAAATAAGACTTGTCTTATTTATAAACCACTATATTAAATGAAGCTTTTATTTAATCTAACTAGTTATAGTATTCATTATTGATTTGAAATTGAAGGTGCACAGTAAAAGTTATTCCAAACCTTGCCAGCTAGTTTCAATGGAACCCTCTCCCGCAATGATAACTTGTGACTCTCTTCTTCAATTCTATCTTAGCAGCATCAGGAAATCACTGATAATGTGCCTCACATTGTAACTGAGACTTCACTGTCACTGTCACTGTCTCCCGTTCATCATCGATTTGCTCGAGCGGGCCCCAGTAACATCTCCATATGTTCTGTCTCAGCTAGTAGAGCCCAAGGAATCTGCTTGCTCCAGGAACATAAAAGAGCCTCAATCCATTCCGAATGAGGTCTATAATTGTTACTGGTATTTGGCATATATATCAAATACAACACGGGTAGTTTGCCAGGCTCTGCCGTGCAGGTAGCATACTCTTGTAGGCATCTCTAAGTCCAGCATTTATTGATGAACCACTGCCGCATTGCGGCCGCGAGCCGGTTGCTGATAGGCTGGTCTGCTGGGTGGAGGTCTGACGAGAGAAGTCGGATGTGGAAAATGGAGGCCCTCATGGAGGGGGGTCGTCTGGCTTGTTGCGAGGCTCTGCTGGGATGGTGGGCCAGGGCTAGAACCCACCCATCCCTCCGGGCGCCTCGTGAGCGGCCGGTCACAGGGAGAGCCAGTGAGCAGCTCTAGCCCCATGTCTGCGAGTCATGTAACTGAGACTTATGCACCATAAAACCAAGTCAATAAATTTAGCACCTTTTAATATTCACAACCAACTAGAACTGTGATTCCATCCCAAATTATTGAAGTTAAAAAAAAAGAATTGATAGATAAAAGAATTAAAGATCTGGAAGTTACCTTTCAGATATAGCCTTCTTAGTCATAGTAGAAAAGTCTCCTACACCTTAGTTTAGCTGATTTGGGACTGATTATATACGCTCTTGTGCAAACTTCCTAAGTATTTTAAAACACATGTTTTTTGCTGAAAGTGACCACACAGAAAGCAGATTCCTTTCTTAGTTTCTATATAATTAGTAAACAAAACAAATTTTCAGAACAAAGAATATAATTCATAAAATATATTTTGCAATAGCTATAAATTAGCCAACTGAAGATTGACTGCTGGAGACATAGTGGCTGAGGAATTTGGCAATAATGAATGCCAAAGAGTGACAATAGAGACTGAGAATTTGGCAAAAATTACTATTCCAATATAGATTACAAAGGAATAGAGAAAGAGAAATTAGGAAACAAGAGTAAAGAAAGTAGATAATCAAACACAAAGACATGGATACATGGGTTGTATCTAAATTTCATATGAAACCATATGTTGGCTTTAGTTCTCTATATGCATGGAATAATTAATCAGGTATAATAAATTTTTAGAGACTAATTATTGTATTCTAACTCATAAGGAAAGGCTTATTCAGTAAGTACAATTTTTAAAATTTTGACTGTTTGAAAAACACAATGTTAAATATTTAATTCAAGTCACAATCAAAATGCATTCCTAGATGAGCATTCAAGTTTAATTTTTTAATTATGTGCCTGGAAGAAAAATTACAGAGATTTGTGGATTTTAGAATACTAAACATAAAAATATGATAAACTAATACAAAGATAATATATTGATCAAAACTAGCACTCTAAATAAAGTTTTAAACTTAGAACATGGGGGGAAAAGTTGCCAAAATGTGACAAGTCACAAATCAAAATAATAATAAACAAGAATTTATAGAAGGAAATAGAAGGAAATTAGTAACTATCTTAGAGTTAAAGTATCTAAGGAAAGATATTTTTGAAAACTTCTTATAATTAGTAATAAAAAATAGAAATTAACATTAATATTTATATTAGTAAAAATTTTAAGTAATATTCTCATCAGGTGAAATTAACAAAATACAGAATTTTAATCTTCCTAGAATTTAATTTAGTCTTTATGTCATTATTTTAATTCTGCAATTTCTCTTTTGGGAATTTTCTAGAGTAAATAATTAGAGAAAAGTTTGAGACATAAAATTGTTCACCATACTTTAATTTTTAATTGGCATTACCAAGAAAAAAATTATACCATTGTCATTGGAAAGTTTTAATTTCTTTATTTAAAATAACAACTTATTATAATAAGTTGTAATAATTTTAATAAGTTAACATACTAATTATAAACATTTTTATCCTAGAAGATGTTTAAAATTTTAATAAAAACCCACAAATCCTTATAATAATGTTATGAACTCTGTGCTATTATTTTTCTCTTACTGTAAAGGTGAGAAAAGTGATGCATTGAGAGCTTAAGTCACTAGCCCAAAGGCACCCAGTTGGCAAGCTTTAGGGCTGGGTTTCAAAACCCAGGCAGACTGACTCAAAATCCAGAGCCTACCTCCTACGCATTACCTCACAAGTCTGTCCATAATATAGAACATCAGATAGACATTAAAATGTTTTAAGCACTATTTAATGACGTGATTACATTATAATCAGAGGAAAATCATTACACAAAAATACATATATATGGCATTATTCCCATTTTACTAACAAACAAAATATATGTGAATAAGAAAATAATAACGAAAATACAGGAAAAGGTATATCACCCGCACAGCAGAGCCTGGCAAGCTACCTGTGTCGTATTTGATATGTCAAATTGCAGTAACAATTATAGACCCCATTCGCATGACCTGATGGAATGGTTTGAGGTTCTTTTATGTTCCTGTAGCTAGCGATGCTCTTGGGCTACACTGCAGTGACAGGATGTATGGAGACGTTACTGGTTCCTGCTAGAGCAAATCGATGATCATCGGGAAGACAAGTGATTACAAGTGATTACAGGCAAGGTCAAGAAATTAGCCTTCCTGGTAAGGAAATTATAAGAAATTTTTATTTTTTTCCCACCTACTCTTGACGTGTCTATAACATTCAATTAAAGATGTTACTTCTATAATCAGAAAATGAGTCATTCTAAAATGATAAATAATAAATAAATAGTAATAAATGAATGAATAGAAAGATAAATACTGTTGCAGAACTAAAAATGATTTTCATCATGTTGCCTGATTTGCCTTTCTAATGATTTTCTCAGTCTCTTACTGCATGTCTTTACCTTCACGTGCGGTACTGCCCGGCATCTGGTATTCATTAGACACTGCCACAGTTACAGGGAGCATTTTGGTGACTGTCTGAAGCACATTCTTTAGTCACAATTAAGACATCCCCACTCAAGTGCTTTGTACTGCTCTTGTTGAAGTCAAAACACTCAGACTTTTGAAATTTCCGTTTCGCCAACTGAGCCGATAGACTAATGAGAAGAAAGTACTCTTTTCCTTGTTCATACTTTTTTTTTTTATCCCTTTGGCAAGGGCATTGAGAAATTACTCTCAATAGTTACTACTGTGCTTTCTCAACAACAACCCATTATGATAATAAAATAGACAGAAAAAAATAAGAGTCAATTCAATTTGTTCTATGAAATTCAATGTATTTCTAAATTTAAAAATCTAACACATAGCCTTTTCCTTGAAGTCCAAAACTACTAAAGACAGAAAGAAATAAAATTAAAATTAAAATATTTTATTTCAATACTTGACTTCAATATTTAACATCCTGCAAATTAAAATTGAAAAATTGTTTATTGTGCTATCTTGCTTTATTTTCACAATATTCCTTTGAAATAATAAAGATGCAAGAAGTATATGGGTGGACTTGAAAATTAAAAGCTTACCTTAAAGGGACGAGGAGTCATGAGTCCAGTGGGTAGGGAGTTTGCCTTGCACGCAGCAGGCCTGCTGACCCCGGTTTGATCCCACGGATCCCATATGGTCCAGTGAGGCACCACCAGAGTAATTACAGAGTGCACAAGCCAGGAGAAACCCTGAGCATTTCACAGGTGTGACCAAAAGGCAAAAAAAAAAAAAAAAAAGAAAGAAAAGAAAATTAATGCACAACTGTGACTTGGAAACTATTTAAGAAATACACAGAACCGAATTATTAAAACTATTTTGCGTACCACAAACTTTCAAAGGCTATTAACACTCACCACGAGTAAAAAAAGCAAATGCAAGACTAAAAATGAATGCAGGAATTATGGTTAAGGCAGAAGGCTATTTGGTCTACGGCTACAGGATCTGAAATAATTACTGGCAATGCTGAGAATAATAATCTCATGATATCCTTGAGACTGGGTAATTTTAATAGAGCCTCAAAGCAAATTATTAGTTGTTTTATAAGCACTTTGTCCTTAGTCAAAACTAGTTTCTAAAACCTCCCCTCCTTTACCAGAAAAACCCTCTCCCCTGCTACCACATCATCAGCAGAGCTCTAATTTTTTAATTTAATTTTTAAGGGAAAGGTACATTTATTTCAGTAACCTTGGGTATTGTATCTAGCTTTTTATTGGGATAAAACTGACACTTAGAATTCTTATTTTAAGGAATAAAATGTTAATTAGGTACACATAGATTGTATATGAAATGTCACTATACATTAGCTAACACCTTAATCACATGACATTAAGTCATTTCTTTGTGATAAGAACATTTAAGATCTACACTGTAAGTTTCAATGGGCCACAAATGTATTGTTACTTTATGATCACTAAAAGGAAGCATTAATTTTCACTATATCTACCTTCAATTAGCAATCTTTGAGAATAGATTTTGAATGGAGACAACGCTCCAACTGGAGTGATGCTCAGGGTTTGCTCCTCACTGCCCAGCACTTGATCCTGGATGATGCAATGGGAAACATGCCACTGAGATGAAACTAGGATTAAGCACTGCATAAAGAGCATGTGTCATAATCACGAAAAGTACCATCTCTCACAATAGCCCCTTAGGGAATGTTTTAAATGTTCGACTAGCTAAACACTTGGTGATTATTTGGGGCGTCCCAGATATGACTAATATCAGGTGAAGAATGAGGTGTTCGCCATAAGTGAGCCTTCAGTTGATCTAGGAGCAAAAGTAAAAGTAAAAACACTAGCTTTTATTCTATACTAGATTGGGTTTTATAGGTTTAAAAATTCTCTGCTTCTCACATCCAAATGCCAAGTCAACAACAACTTACACACACAAATAACACATACGCCATAACTAGCTGAGCAAATCAGCTAGAGGAAACGGACAGCTAAGACTATTTCCAATCTTAATGTGAACACTTTGGGAACTAGGTGAGACTGCCGCACCAGAAAAAAAAAAAAATAGAAAACCACATGAATCTGTTCCTAAAAACAAAACAAAGCAAAAAAAAACTCCACAATAGCGACTAGTTATGGCTGCAACTTACCTAAGCGATTCACCCCATCCCTGTGAACCTTTTGGTTTACGGCCTTGTGTTTGGGGGAGCCCACACTCAAAGGAGAGTGTTAGCCAGTGTTTATTCCTAGTTCTTGTGCTCAAGGATCACTGCTGGCAACAACGCTCAAGAGGGACCACATGTGTGGCGCCAAAGATTGAAAGCTTTGGGCGAGGTACAGGAACAAACTAAGTGTCCTACCCACTATATTACCTCTTCAGCCCAAACCCAGAGCACTTTATACACAGTTTACAGATCATATCCTGCCCTAACTTTGCTATCTCTGGCTCTTTAAAACTAAATACATTTTCCCTTAATAAAAACAACTTTAGATTACAGAGAAGATGTGATGATAAAAATCAGATGAATTAGCAAATTTCAGCTACTTGGAATTCAACCCTTCTGTTTTATTCTGTGTGTTCGTCATCATGAATCCTTTTACAATCTCGAGGAAGAATATTTGCTGATGACCATAGCAGACTCCCTAATAGGTTTTTGTCCAGGACTTGCAACTTAATAGAAATTATTTTAATTGTTAAGAATCTAGACAGATGTTTTTTATGTTTAACCAAAAGATTACGAAGCGCTCAGCACTGACATTAGAATCCTCTACTTTACGAAGGCATGAAATTTGAGAGCTTGGGGACCAGTTATTATAATACTGTTATACCATTTGCAGGAAGTTTTTAAGCTTTATTCTCTTTGGAAGTCCCAGGAACTGACAATGCGGTGCCATAACTCATTTTTACGAGTGGCGCAATAGGGTCGCGAAAACTTAGTGAGCATCTGGAGCATGGAGTTCTTTATTTGAAATTTAAGAAACACTAGGAGCTGCCTTATACAAATATATTCAATCAATGCAATGGTTTTTAATGTAAACACTACATGGCCTCATAATAAATATGGCAAGCATTGGGAGGCATGTTTTCAAATTGGATCATCAACCAAATGAAATGAAAGTGATATAGACTTGGATATTTTTTTCTGGAAACGAAGAAATACTTCCCCATTTTTAAAAAAGATTCTACCATACCAAATTTCATATGGCCCATGAAATGAGTCAACTTTATTATGATGACATTATAAAAGCAGTCACATTTTAAATAATAATTATATTTAATATTAACAATATGCACAGATACACTCTCTTTTTGAAGCTACTCGCGCTTTTAATGCGAAGCCGCCCGCTGCAGAGAAGTATTTCAAACACCGGGGAGTAGAGCCTAAGACCTTCTGGAGTACACCAGGCTTGGAAGGCAGAAGCCGCTTTCCCGTTGAACCCCCTGGGGCGCCATGGACCACGAGAGCAACTTCCATAGGCCGAGTCCACCACACCGGGATGGGAGCCACGGAGGAAGCAGATAAACCCCACACCGCCAGGCCGAGCGTCTTCCTGAAGAGAAATCACACTCTGCAGCGGGTGAATCTCCACACGCACGCGAGGACTAAATCCGGTCTCCCGCACCCCTGGCTTTGTCAGGAAACCCGGCCTATATAAGGACCCACCAGGCCCAGAGAGACCCACTTCCAGAGGGAGGTATTTCCCAGCGCCATGAGGCTGAGCCTAAGACACAGGTACGCCGGCGGAGCGCGAGAAACCAGCTCCCCCATTCTACTACTTAAAAAAGAAGAATCACACACCTTCTACGAGATCGCCAGAGCAGGTGATTTTAATGCCAAGATAGGACCAAGAAGATGCGGCTGAGGAACTACACATTGCGACCCATGGCCTGGGAGAATGGAGCAGAACAAGTTGAGGAGACTATCTGGAGTTCATCATGTCCACCAAGACCATTCTGTAGAACTCACAGTTTCAGAAGGCTGAAGCGAAGCACATTGGACATGGGAATCTCCTGGAGGAAAGTTTCCACAATGTAAATTGTTCACCCCATCTTCAATCGTGCAGTTTTGTCTGGCCGATGTTGCTGTCGTCCCCAAAATTCCAAACAGGATCGGACCACCGTCTCCTTCCTGTACAAAATTCTACTTCCACCGCGGGGAGAAAAGACTGCACAGTTTTAGAGAGAGAACTCCCCAGAATGACCACCAAGCTGGGAACTCTTTGGCACCATTGTCAGCAACATGGGAAGAATACCATCATTGGCGACATCGATGAAGGAATACAACCGACTGGTTCAGCACCTCCCTGATTGTCCGAAGAATGCTGAGAGAGAGACAAAAGACGCCTGTCTCCAGAAACTCTTGAGCTCATTCACCAACGTGGCAGAGCGCGAGCCTCAGGAGACCAAATGCTAACGTCCAAGCTTGCTAAGCGGTGCAGAGAAGCAATAAAGAAGACCTCAAAGACAGAAGAGCAGAAATACTGGAAGATGCAGCAGAAGCCAGGAAAAGCATTCGCACTGCCCGCCTGTCCTTCGCCAACTATAAGACCAAGATGACTGCCCTCCGACGCCCTGATGGATCTATCACATCTTCCAGAAAGGCAATGGAGAAGATTATCCAGGACTTCTACTCAAATCTCTTTGGTAGCCACATCCACCTGCCCACATACCAAATTCCACAGGATGGATATGTCATTCCCAACGTTCTCCCTTCTGAAATCCGACATGCCATCTCGTCGGTAAAGAAGGGAACAGCACCAGGCCCAGACAAAGTCAGACCCGAACACCTGAAGAATCTGCCGTCGGTACTCATCAATACACTAGCTCGGCTCTTCACGCTACCTGTCCGAATGCAAGGTGCCCTCCCAATGGAAAACCAGCAGGACAGTTCTACTGTTCAAGAAGGGAGGACATTCACGACATCGGCAACTATCGCCCCATCTGCCTGTTGTCTGTCATCTACAAGCTGTTTACGAGTCATCCTGAACAGGATTAGCAGAACACTAGATGAAGGACAACCATGCGAGCAAAAGCAGGCTTCGGAAAGGATTCAGCACAATCGACCATATCCACACAGTAACCAAGCTCATTGAGGTTTGTAGGGAGTACAAGATGCCGCTCTGTCTCACGTTCATTGATTTACAGAAAGCCTTTGATTCTGTGGAGACTGAAGCAGTCATCGAAGCCCTAGCCAAACAGGGTGTTCAAACCCAATACATCAAGATCCTTCGTGAGCTGTATTACGGATTCACCACCAGGATCTCACCATTCTACAAAGAAGTGATCATTAATGTGCAAAGAGGGGTTCGACAGGGTGATACCATTTCACCAAAACTCTTCAGCGCCACCCTCGAGAACATCATGCGACAATTAGAATGGGAAGGAATGGGAGTGAAGATAGATGGTCGGCAACTACACCACCTCCTTCGCTGATGACATCGTTCTAATAACACCAAACATTAGCCAAGCGGCACAAATGCTGGCTGACTTTGACCGAGAATGTGGAAAAGATAGGTCTACAGCTGAATTAAGAAAACTATGTTCATGAAGAATGAACTAGTTCCAGAGGCCCATTCACTCTCAATGGAACAAACATCTCTGAATGCAGCAGTTATGTGTACCTAGGTAGAGAAATCAACATGATGAGCGACCTAAAACCTGAGCTGCGCAGGAGGAAGAGAAAGCGGCATGGAATGCCTTCAAAGGCATCGAAGAAATAGCTAAAAAGGACAAAGGACCTCCGGCTCAGGCACATCTCTTTGACTCCACCATTCTCCCTGCATTAACATACGCCTCAGAGACCTGGGCCCTTACAAAGCAGGATGAGAATGCTATTCGGGTCTCCCAGAGAGGAATCGAAAGAGCTATGCTTGGAATATCACGCCTCACTCAAAGGAGAGAAGGAATCCGGAGTTCCGACCTCCGTCGCTATTCCAGAATCAGGGACGCTGTCTCGTTTGCCAAGGCATCGAAAATCAGATGGGCTGGACATGTAATGCGATTTGGAGACAACCGCTGGACTAGAGCCATGACTGACTGGATCCCACGGGATGTCAAAAGATCACGTGGCCGCCCACCTACAAGATGGTCAGACTTCCTTGTAAAGACCCTGAAGGAACAGTTTGAGGCTCTTCATATTCCTGAATCAACCAGATGCCATTGGGCTACATTGGCACGTGATAGGGTCCAATGGAAATGTTACTGGCGCCCGCTTGCAAGCAAATCGATGAATAACGGGATTCAAGTGATCAAGTGATCAAG
>JAJIBD010038840.1:0-24326 GCA_021461705.1 Cryptotis parvus
ACTACTTTCTCCCATATTTACTATTTGCATTTTGTATTAGTGGTGAACTTAAAATACCTTATTCAAGCTATGTATTACAACATACCTTATTCCAAAACTGCACTTGTGGAAAAAAGGAGAAAACTGCATCCTTCCTAGTTGCAGGCATTGACGACTGTCCCTCAAAATTTAAATTATTGCTTTATCACAGTAAATTAGATTATTTTAATCATAGTAAGTTATCACGTTATGGTCTGCCACCCCAGCAGGACCTCAGAAGGGGAAACCAGGCGAAGTCGGTCCACCATGATAGCAACCATTTTCCAATGTCCAGATGCCACAGCTCATCAGAGCCCCACCCAGAGAGAAGCTACATTGAATTCTGGCTCATCAGAGCCCCACACAAAACAGAACAGCTGATTTCAAGCCACCTATGCGGGTCTTCACAGCTAAAATCACCGCTTTCATGAAGATGGAGCTGGGGTTCCTTTCTCCTGCCTCTATCCCAGCCAGGAGGCCTTGTGGACCTGCCCACAAACTGCCTCCAGGCTTGCAGTCATGATGCAGAGACACAGACACCTGGGGCAGAACTGCCATCTGGCTCTCCCCAAAGTCTTGCGAATGCAAAGTGTCCATGAAGTACATCAAGCTAGTAGAAACCAACCACGTTCTGGAAACTGAGAAAGTAAATTTGAGAACAGAATTTGGCCAGATTCTTCCATAACCAACCAGAGGGGGAAATGGGTTTATGGATAACATTGCCATTTATGTGCTTTAACGGTCAATATAATTAGTGCCAGCTGAGGAGCAGGCATGGGGATTAAGGGTGGGTGGGAAATGAGGGTCTTTAGTGGTGGGAACACACTAGTGGTGGGAGTTGTGTTGAAGTATGAATCTTTCTATCAACTGTATTATGAAAACTGTTTTTTTACTTTGTAAATCACGGTGTTTTGATAAAAAAGGAAAAAAATAATTATCACATTAATTTTACTGTAAGAGCATTTATATAGACTTCTTGGCAGAGCATTACCTCAAAATACCATTTGAAAGCTCTCTATGAAGACATACACTTTAGCATTTTACCCACAGGTACAGTTCTGTCTGTTTACAAAGAGAAGTTCTTATTGAGCAAAAGAGTAACCTTAGGCCCCTTTGTATTCTCATCTTTTTCACTCAGTTTTTAGTGCAACTATTGTGCATCTATCTGTGATATTGTAGATGAATTTCAAAAGTTAAACATGAAATTTAATCTACTTTTAAAAAATTTCTATTTCAGATAGGCCTTTTCTGACTGCCCCATTTAAACACCACACCTGTACCCTCAAATGTAGTGCCTAATAATCCTAGACTTAGCAATTTTGTCCCTATCTTCTGTTTTTATTTTTATTGAATTATTTATTGTATGCTTGTCCTACTGAGCTAAATACAGGAATCCCTGTATGTCTTACTAACTATTATATTATTTTTAAACCATTATATGCTTATGAAGGTGATTTATAAAATATCTTCTTTTCATTAAAAACAATTTGCACTTACTGTAGGTTCTTATTTATAAGAACTTGTCTTATAAATAAAGACTTGTCTTATTTATAAACCACTATAATGAACAAGCTTCTTATTTAATCTAACTAGTTATAGTATTCATTATTGATTTGAAATTGAAGGTAGACAGTAAAAAGTTATTCCAAACCTTGTCAGCTAGTTTCAATGGAACCCTCTCCTGCAATGATAACTTGTGACTCTCTTCTTCAATTCTATCTTAGCAGCATCAGGAAATCACTGATAATGTGCCTCACATTGTAACTGAGACTTCACTGTCACTGTCACTGTCTTCCCGTTCATCATCGATTTGCTCGAGCGGGCCCCAGTAACATCTCCATATGGCTATCTCTCATGCTAGTAGAGCCCAAGGAATCTGCTTGCTCCAGGAACATAAAAGAGCCTCAATCCATTCCGGAATGAGGTCTATAATTGTTACTGGTATTTGGCATATATATCAAATACAACACGGGGTAGCTTAAGCCAGGCTCTGCCGTGCAGTAGTATACTCTTGTAGGCATCTCTAAGTCCAGCATTTATTGATGAACCACTCGGCCACAAGCGCCGCTACGAGCCGGTTGCTGATAGGCTGGTCTGCTGGGTGGAGGTCTGACGAGAGAGAAGTCCGGATGTGGAAAATGGAGGCCCTCATGGAGTGGGGGGTCGTCTGGCTTGTTGCGAGGCTCTGCTGGGATGGTGGGCCAGGGCTAGAACCCACCATCCCTCCCGGCGCTAACGTGAGCGGCGCTGGTCACAGGGAGAGCCAGTAGCAGCTCTGCCCCATGTCTGCGAAGTCATGTAACTGAGACTTATGCACCATAAAACCAAGTCAATAAATTTAGCACCTTTAATATTCACAACCAACTAGGACTGATTCATCCCCAAATTATTGAAGTTAAAAAAAAGAATTGATAGATAAAGAATTAAAGATCTGAGTTACCTTTCAGATATAGCCTTCTTAGTCATAGTAGAAAAGTCTCCGACACCTTAGTTTAGCTGATTTGGGACTGATTATATACGCTCTTGTGCAAACTTCCTAAGTATTTTAAAACACATGTTTTTTGCTGAAAGTGACCACACAGAAAGCAGATTCCTTTCTTTTTGTTTCTATATAATTAGCAAACAAAACAAATTTTCAGAACAAAGAATATAATTCATAAAATATATTTTGCAATAGCTATAAATTAGCCAACTGAAGATTGACTGCTGGAGACATAGTGGCTGAGGATTTGCAATAATGAATGCCAAAGAGTGACAATAGAGACTGAGAATTTGGCAAAAATTACTATTCCAATATAGATTACAAAGGAATAGAGAAAGAGAATGAAAAACAAGAGTAAAAAGAAAGTAGATAATCAAACACAAAGACATGGATACATGGGTTGTATCTAAATTTCATATGAAACCATATGTTGGCTGTAGTTCTCTATATGCATGGAATAATTAATCAGGTATAATAAATTTTAGAGACTAATTATTGTATTCTAACTCATAAGGAAAGGCTTATTCAGTAAGTATAATTTTTTAAAATTTTGACTGTTTGAAAAACACAATGTTAAATATTTAATTCAAGTCACAATCAAAATGCATTCCTAGATGAGCATTCAAGTTTAATTTTTTTAATTATGTGCCTGGAAGAAAAATTACAGAGATTTGTGATTTTAGAATACTAAACATAAAAATATGGATAAACTAATACAAAGATAATATATTGATCAAAACTAGCACTCTAAATAAAGTTTTAAACTAAGAACATGGGGGAAAAGTTTGCCAAAAATGTGACAAGTCACAAATCAAAATAATAATAAACAAGAATTTATAGAAGGAAATAGAAGGAAATTAGTAACTATCTTAGAGTTAAAGTATCTAAGTAAAGATATTTTTGAAAACTTCTTATAATTAGTAATAAAAAATAGAAATTAACATTAATATTTATATTAGTAAAAATTTTAAGTAATATTCTCATCAGGTGAAATTAACAAAATACAGAATTTTAATCTTCCTAGAATTTAATTTAGTCTTTTATGTCATTATTTTAATTCTGCAATTTCTCTTTTGGGAATTTTCTAGAGTAAATAATTAGAGAAAAGTTTGAGACATAAAATTGTTCACCATACTTTAATTTTTTAATTGGCATTACCAAGAAAAAAAAGTATACCATTGTCATTGTAAAGTTTTAATTTCTTTATTTAAAATAACAACTTATTATAATAAGTTGTAATAATTTTAATAAGTTAACATACTAATCCATAAACATTTTTATCCTAGAAGATGTTTAAAATTTTTAATAAAAACCACCACGAATCCTTATAATAATGTTATGAACTCTGTGCTATTATTTTTCTCTTACTGTAAAAGGTGAGAAAAGTGATGCATTTGAGAGCTTAAGTCACTAGCCCAAAGGCACCTAGTTGGCAAGCTTTAGGTCTGGGTTTTCAAACCCAGGCAGACTGACTCCAAAATCCAGAGCCTACCTCCTACGCACATTACCTCACAAGTCTGTCCATAATATAGAACATCAGATAGCCATTAAAATGTTTTAAGCACTATTTAATGACGTGATTACATTATAATTAGAGGAAAAAATCATTACACAAAAATACATATATATGGCATTCTTCCCATTTTACTAACAAACAAAATATATGTGAATAAGAAAATAATAACGAAAATACAGGAAAAGGTATATCACCCGCACAGCAGAGCCTGGCAAGCTACCTGTGTAGTATTTGATATGTCAAATCGCAGTAACAATTATAGACCTCATTCCCATGACCTGATGGGAATGGTTTGAGGTTCTTTTATGTTCCTGTAGCTAGCAGATGCCCTTGGGCTACACTAGCATGTGACAGGATGTATGGAGATGTTACTGGTTCCTGCTAGAGCAAATCGATGATCATCAGGAAGGCAAGTGATTACAAGTGATTACAGGCAAAAGGTCAAAGAAATTAGCTTTCCCTGGTAAGGAAATTATAAGAAATTTTTATTTTTTTCCCCACCTACTCTTATGTGTCTATAACATTCAATTAAAGATGTTACTTCTATAATCAGAGAAAATGAGTCATTCTAAAAAAGATAAATAATAAATAAATAGTAATAAATGAATGAATAGAAAGATAAATACTGTTACAGAACTAAAAATGATTTTCATCGTGTTGCCTGATTTGCCTTTCTAATGATTTTCTCTGTCTCATACTGCATGGCTTTACCTTCACGTGTAGTACTACTGTCAGAGCAGCTGGTATTCATTAGACACTGCCACAGTTACAGGGGAGCATTTTGGTGACTGTCTGAAGCACATTCTTTAGTCACAATTAAGACATCCCTCACTCAAGTGCTGTACTGCTCTTGTTGAAATAAAACACTCCAGACTTTTTGAAATTTCAGTTTCGCCAACTGAGCGATAGACTAATGAGAAGAAAGTGACTCTTATTTCTTGTTCTTTCTTTTTTCTTTTATCCCTTTGGCAAGGGCATTGAGAAATTACTCTCAATAGTTACTACTGTGCTTCTCTCAACAACAACCCATTATGATAATAAAATAGTGAAAAGAAAAAATAAGAGTCAATTCAATTTGTTCTATGAAATTCATGTATTTCTAAATTTAAAAAAATTAACACATAGCCTTTTCCTTGAAGTCCAAAACTACTAAAGACAGAAGAAATAAAATTAAAATTAAAATATTTTATTTCAATATTTATTTCAATATATAACATCCTGTATATTAAAATTGAAAATTTGTCTATTGTGCTATCTTGCTTTATTTTCACAATATTCCTTTGAAATAATAAAGATGCAAAGGGGTTATGGGTGGACTTGAAAATTAAAGCACATGGGGACGGAGCGATAGTCCAGCGGGTAGGGCGTTTGCCTTGCATGCAGCAGGCCTGTGCTGACCCGGGTTTGATCCCGGCATGGTCCAGTGAGCACCACCAGGAGTAATTCCTGAGTGCAGAGCCAGGAGAAACCCCTGAGCATTGCCAGGTGTGACCCAAAAGGCAAAAAAAAAAAAAAAAGAAAGAAAAAAAGAAAATTAATGCACAACTGTGACTTGCAACTATTTAAGAAATACACAGAACTTGAATTATTAAAACTATTTGCATACCACAAACTTTCAAAGGCTATTAACACTGACCACTAGTAATAAAAAGCAATGCAAGACTAAATGAATGCAGGAATTATGGTTAAGGCAGATAGCTATTTGGGTCTGGCTACAGGATCTGAAATAAATTACTGGCAATGCTAGAATAATAATCTCATGATATCCTTGAGACTGGGTAATTTTTAATAGAGCCTGAAAGCAAATTAGTTGTTTTTAGGAAGCTCTTTGTCCTTGTCAAACACTAGTTCCTTAAAAAACCTCTCCCTGCTACCAGATCATCAGGCAGAGCTCTAATTTTTTAATTTAATTTTTAGGGAAATTTGTACATTTATTTCAGTAACCTTGGGTATTGTATCTAGCTTTATTGGGATAAAACTGACATAGCATTTTATTTTAAGGAATAAAATGTTAATTAGGTACACATAGATTGTAATATGAATGTCACTTTAACATTAGCTAACACCTTCATCACATGACAATTTCATTTCTTTGTGATAAGAACATTTAAGATCTACACTCAGTAAGTTTCAATCACACAATGTATTGTTACTTATGATCACTAAAAGGAAGCATTAATTCTTCACTTTATATCTACCTTCAATTAGCACTTTGAGAATAGATTTTGAAGGGAGACAGCAGCCAGCAAGTGATGCTCAGGGTTTGCTCCTGACTGCATAGCACTTGATCCTGATGATGCAGTGGGAAACATGCCATGCTGAGATGAAACTAGGATTATCTGCATAAAGAGCATGTGTCATAATCACAGTACCATCTCTCTAGCCCCCTTGAGGAGAGATGTTTTAAAGTCATCGACTAGCTAAACACTTGAATTGGTCTTTGGGGCGTCAGATATGACTAATACCCAGGTGAAGAATGAGTGTTCATAAGTGAGCTAGCCTTCAGTTGATCTAGGAGCAAAGTAAAAAGTAAAAACACTAACTTTTATTCTATACTAGATTGGGTTTATAGGTTTAAAAATTCTCTGCTTCTCACATCCAAATACCAAGTCAACAACAACACACACACAAATAACACATACATATACTAGCTAGGCAAATCAGCTAGGAAACTGACAGCTAAGACTATTTTCCAATCTTAATGTGAACACAGAACTAATTGAGCCACTTCCCACCTGCAACTTTTAAATAGAAAACCACATAATCTGTTCTAAAAACAAAACAAGACAAAAAAAAAAACTCCACAATATGACTAGTTGCTTCTTACCTAAGCCGATTCACCCATCCTAATGAACCTTTTGGTTTGTGTGTTTGGGGCCCCCACTCAGTGGTGCTCAGTGTTTATTCCTAGTTCTGTGCTCAAGGATCACTGCTGGCAACGCTCAAGGGACCACATGTGGTGCCAAGATTGAAGCTGGGCAAGTACAGACAAACTAAGTGTCCTACCGCTATATTACCTCTTCAGCCCCGACCCAGAGCACTTTATACACAGTTTCCAGATCATATCCTGCCCTAACATATCTCTGGCTCTTTAAAACTAAATACATTTTCCCTTAATAAAACAACTAGATTACAGAAGATGTGATGATAAAAATCAGATGAATTAGCAAGTATTTCAGCTACTTGGAATCAACCCTTCTGTTTTATTCTATTGTTCGTCATCATGTAGACACACAATCTCGGAGAGAATGTTGCTGATGACCATAGCAGACTCCCTAATAGGTTTTTGTCAGGGACTTGCAACAATAAATTATTTTAATTGTTAAGAATCCTAGACAGCTGTTTTATGTTTAACCAAGATTACATGCCTCCTTTGACATTAGAATCTACTTTACAGAGCACAGTAGAAACTTAGGGACTTAGTTATTCAAATCCTGTTTCTCCATTTGGAAGTTCTTTATTCTCTTTAGAAAGTCAAATTTGACAATAGTCTCCCATAACTCATTTTGAGTGTAATAGGTCAAACATGTTTATCTGGAGTTCTTTGTGGTAAGAAACACTAGGAGAGCTATGAACTTTTGAAATATATTCAATGTTAAATGCAATGGTTTTTTAAATGTAAAAACACTGGCCTCATAATAAATATAACCTTGGCATTTGGAGAAATATTTTCAAATTGGATCATCAACCAAATGAAATGAAAGTGATATAGACTTGGATATTTTTCTGGAAACGAAAGAAATAGCTACATTTTTAAAGATTCTACCCATACAAATTTCATAGTTAATATAAATAAGTCAACTTTTATTATGATAGTATAAAAAGCAAGTCATTTTAAATAATACCATATTAATGTTAACAATATGCTAGATACACTCTCTTTTAAAGCTCTCATAACAATAATGACCCGCCCTTCAGAGGAGAGTATTTCAAGCACAGGAATGCTTGAGCCTAAGACACAGGTACACCCGGCAGAGCAGAAACCAGCTTTCCCCGTTGAACCCCCTCATTCCATGGACCACGAGGAGCAACTTCCGACCCGGAGTCCACCACCCGGATGGAGCCTCGGAGGAGCCCAGATAAACCCCCACACCTTGCTGGCAGCGATCTTCACAATCCACACTCTGCAGCAGGTAAGATCTCCCACCCAGCAGACTAATCCAGTCTCCACCCTGGCTTGTCAGAAACCCAGCCTATAAGGACCCACCAGGCAGAGACCCACACTTCAGAGGAGAGTATTTCAAGCGCAGGAATGCTTGAGCCTAAGACACAGGTACACCCGGCAGAGCAGAAACCAGCTTTCCCCATTCTATAAAAAAAGATCACACCTTCTACAAGATCATAGTCAGTGATTTTAATGCCAAGATAGGACCAAGAAGATTGGCTGGAAGAACTCCCACATCGGGACCCATGGCCTAGAATGGAACGAACAGGGTGAGAGACTATCTGAGTTCATCATGTCCACCAAGACCATACATGGGAACTCACAGTTCCAGAAAGCTGAAGCGAAACGTTGGACATGGGAATCTCCTGGCAGACAGTTCCACAATGAAATTGACCACATCATCTTCAATCTACGGTTTTGTCTGACCAATGTTGCTGTCGTCCCCATTTCCAAACAGGATCGGACCACCGTCTCCCTTCGTGCAAAATTCTACTTCCCGCATCGGGGAAAAAGCTGCAAAAGTTTAAGAAGATAACTCCCAGAACGACCACCAACTGGGAACTATTTGGCACCATTGCAGCAACATGGGAAGATACCATCATTGACGACATCGATGAAGAATACAACCGACTGGTTCAGCACCTCCATGACTGTGCGAAGAATGCCGAGAGAAAGACACAAAAGAACGCCTGTTTTCAGAAACTCTCAAGCTCATTCTCCAACGTGGCAAGGCGCGAGCCTCAGGAGACCAAATGCTAACGTCCAAGCTTGCTAAATGGTGCAGAGAAGCGATAAAAAGAAGACCTCAAAGACAAAAGAGCAGAAATACTGGAAGATGCAGCAGAAGCCGGGAAAAGCATTTGCACTGCCCGCCTGTCCTTCGCCAACTATAAGACCAAGATGACTGCCCTCCGACGCCCTGATGGATCTATCACATCTTCCAGAAAGACAATGGAGAAGATTATCCATGACTTCTACTCAGATCTCTTTGATAGCCACATCCACCTGCCCATATACCAAATTCCACAGGATGGATATGTCATTCCCAACGTTCTCCCTTCTGAAATCTGACATGCCATTTTTTCGGTAAAGAAGGGAAAAGCACCAGGCCCAGACAAAGGCAGACCCGAACACCTGAAGAATCTGAGGTCGGTACTCATCAATACACTAGCTAGGCTCTTCACATGCTACCTGTCCGAATGCAAGGTGCCCTCCCAATGGAAAACCAGCAGGACAGTTCTACTGTTCAAGAAGGGGAGACATTCACGACATTGGCAACTATCGCCCCATCTGCCTGTTGTCTGTGATCTACAAGCTGTTTACACGAGTCATCCTGAACAGGATTAGCAGAACACTAGATGAAGGACAACCATGCGAGCAAGCAGGCTTCCGGAAAGGATTCAGCACAATCGACCATATCCACACAGTAACCAAGCTCATCGAGGTTTGTAGGGAGTACAAGATGCCGCTCTGTTCACGTTCATTGATTTACAGAAAGCCTTTGATTCTGTGGAGACTGAAGCAGTCATCGAAGCCCTTACCAAACAGGGTGTTCAAACCCAATACATCAAGATCCTTCGTGAGCTGTATTATGGATTCACCACCAGGATCTCACCATTCTACAGGGAAGTGATCATTAATGTAAAAGAGGGGTTTGACAGGGTGATACCATTTCACCAAAACTCTTCAGCGCCACCCTCGAGAACATCATGCAACAATTAGAATGGGAAGAAATGCGAGTGAAGATAGATGGTCGGCAACTACACCACCTCCACTTCGCTGATGACATTGTTCTAATAACACCAAACATTAGCCAAGCGGCACAAATGCTGGCTGACTTTGACCGAGAATGTGGAAAGATAGGTCTACAGCTGAATCTTAAGAAAACTATGTACCTAGTTCCAGAGGCCCCATTCACTCTCAATGGAACAAACATCTCTGAATGCAGCAGTTATGTGTACCTAGGTCGAGAAATCAACATGATGAACGACCTAAAACCTGAGCTGCGCAGGAGGAAGAGAGTGGCATGGAATGCCTTCAAAGGCATCGAAGAAATAGCTAAAAGGACAAAGAACCTCCGGCTCCGGCACATCTCTTTGACTCCACCATTCTCCCTGCATTAACATACGCCTCAGAGACCTGGGCCCTAAAAAAGCAGGATGAGAATGCTATCCGGGTCTCCCAGAGAGGAATCGAAAGAGCTATGCTTGGAATATCATGCCTCACTCAAGTGAGAGAAGGAATCCCGGAGTTCTGACCTCCGTCGCTATTCCAGAATCAGGGATGCTGTCTTGTTTGCCAAGGCATCGAAAATCAGATGGGCTGGACATATAATGCGAATTGGAGACAATCGCTGGACTAGAGCCATTACTGACTGGATCCCACGGGATGTCAAAAGATCACGTGGCCGCCCACCTACAAGATGGTTAGACTTCCTTGTAAAGACCCTGAAGGAACGGTTTGAGGCTCTTCATATTCCTGAATCAACCAGATGCCAGATACATTGGCACGTGATAGGGTCCAATGGAAATGTTACTGGTGCCCGCTCGAGCAAATCGATGAATAACGGGATTCAAGTGATCAAGTGATCAAGTGAACAATAATGCACAGGAATCACTTATATAAAATTATTTCACTTTCATGGTCTTCAGGCTACAAATATTCCTAAAAAGCCTTAAACCTATATCAAGAAGTAAAAAACCTTTGACCAAGAGTTTTTTTTTAATAACCAAGAGTTGTTTTGCATAAAGTTTTTACACCTTATTTTTAAACTGAGGAGTAGATTATTAAAGTTGAAAGAATTAGGCAAAATCCTTTGTAATAAAAATAAGAAAGAAAATAAATATCAAAGCCTTTGAATACAGTGTAGGAAAGAATGGTAAATAAGATCTCTGGAAAGGGAGAAACACACATCTCTGCTAAAAAGTCCAGACTCAGGATGGGAACTCTTAATTCTAGGGAGAAAATCCATCATTCACATATGAAATCCCAAACACAATTATTATCATACAAATATCATTACTTCTTTTCAGTGTACTTACTCTAGTGTCTGAACCTGAGTAAAAACAGAGACAATGTTGTGATATTAAAATTTAGTCTTTGCCATTCTACACAGCATGCTTTGACTTCATTCATCATAGGTTTTCTAAAGATCACATTCTTTAAATGCAATTAGCTTATTTTTCTCAGCTTCCAAATGTATATTTTTCAATGGTTCAATGAATATAGTATTGCCATTCGAGGAAACTTTATTAAATACACTAGTAGTTTTTATTATTCATAACCAATGGCACTTAAATGGCATTTTAAAAAGACTACAAATATTATGACGTTACTAGTGCCCACTCGAGCAAATCGATGAACAATGGGAAGACAGAGATACAGTGATACAAATGTTATGCATTGTTAAATTGCAAGCAGATCTCTGAGCTATTTCTGATTTAACAATTAGAACCAACATCAATAATTATGATAACAATAAATACTTGCTAATTGTAATTTTGTTGCTGCTTTGTTAGCATTATTTGTTCATGTTTAATTTTTATGTAAATTTAGTGAAATTTTTCTCAGACTTACTCTAAACAAACTCACACATAAAACAGTAATTTATGGTTATGGTTTCGTTTTTAAAGACTAGGGTGTAAGAGATATTATAGGAGTTAAGGTACTTCTCTTGCCAATAGCAGCCCCTTGATCCCAGGCACTACATATAGGTGCCCTAAGCAATACCAGGAATGACTCCTCAGCATGGAGCCAGAAGTAATTCCTGAGCAATACAAGGTGATATACATGATATATAGATAAAATATGGTGATGCCTTGATTTTTTTTATTTTCGTGACTCATCACTATGTCTCTGCACTTCTTTTTCTCTTAAATTTTAATAAAGCCAAGACTATTTACTTTCCAGCTCATTATTTTTCTTAATCTATCATGTTGGATACTGTAAAAATATTTCTTGATCATTAAGAACAAATTATAAGCATGTTATTGGAATTCGTTGGTTGAATATATTTTCTGGAAGATAATGACTTAGAATTTGCCATAAATCTCTTATTATAGCATCAAAATTTTATTTACCATGTTATATAAGAAGTTTCCATAAAGAGATATACAAACTACATAAAATATAAAATTATTTTTCATGATCTAGTCAATTTTAATAGTGGGAAACTGAGCTAAAATGATGGGAATATACTAATATTGCTTCATATAAAAATATACTCCCTTTATTCTTAGTAAATTTATGTCTTGATGTTAGAATGTGTCATAAAAATCAAGTGCTTGTTGTCACTGTATATCTAACTCAATAATTGAACAATCAATCTAGATAGAATAATCTGCCAACCCACATTATGTAGATCAAATTACAAGACAGAGCTTCACATTTGAGATCTGGATATTTCATAAGCTTGAGAGATTTTACTAATAGCAACACAAATTTAAAACTCCTCATTTTGAAGGGAACAGTGTGCCAATAATTGTAGAAAGTGCTATTACCCACATAGAACTGAGCATTACTCAAAAAGATACACATGATAACTTCTAAGTACATGTATTACAATCCACAAATTGTAAGAGAAGGAGGAGAGAGAGAGAGAGAGAGAGAGAGAGAGAGAGAGAGAGAGAAAAGAGATAAAGAACTTGCCAAGATGCAGGCTAGGGGGGGGAGGGAATCAGGGTCATTGGTGGTGGAAAATGGGCACTGGTGGAGGGATGGGTGCTGGAACACTGTATAGCCAAAAACCAAACATGAACACTTTTGTAATTGTTTATCTCATGGTGGTATAATAAAACATACTTAAAACAATCACCATCACTATCTTCCCATTCATCATCTATTTGCTTGAGCGGGCACCAGTAACATCTCCATATGTCCTGTCATATGCTAGTAGAATCCAAGGGCATCTGCTTGTTCCAGGAACATAAAGAGCCTCAAACCATTCCATCAGGTCATGGGAATGAGGTCTATAACTGTTACTGGTATTTGGCATATCAAATACGACACGGGTATTTGATAGAATACCTTTCTCCCCCACCCCACTCCCCCTTGCCAGGCTCTGCTGTGCAGGTGGGATACTCTTGTAGTCACCTCTGATCTCCAGGATTTATTGATGATCAGCTGTAATCAGCTCTTCCGCTGGGTGGAGTTCTGACGAGAGGGGAGTCCGGATGTGGAAAACGGCGACCCTCATTAGAAGCATTGGGGATCAGTATTGTCTTATAGGCTCTGTCTAACAAAGAGCTTCCTTGGCAAATTAGGTTAGGATTTTTTTTTTCTTTTTCAATAGTACCAGCTTGGAGAGAGAGGGCAGTTGATTACAAAAAAGTCGCAGAGTTCTTGAATAAAGAAATGCAATATTTGAAAGGAGAGAGGCCCCATCAACCGTGGCCCAAGAGAATATGGAGAAGAAAGAAAAAAATAGTGAAGGGGAAGGGGGAGAAAAGACAGATGAAAGGCAACAGAGACCAAGACAGATGAGCCAGGCAACAAAGGTCGTGTTAAGGAATGATAGAGCTAAATATCCAAACCACAGAGTAAATAACACTGAAATCGATAGACCTAAACTTTATATTTTCAGCTACTGTGCACATTTAATTCTTTTAATTTTTAATCATTTATCTTTGTTTAAAAATATAACAATAGGGGCCGGATCGATAGTCCAGCAGGTAGGGTGTTTGCCTCACACTTGGCTGGCCTGTGCTGGCCAGGGTTCGATCCCCAGCATCCCATATGGTCCCCCCCAGTACTGCCAGGAGTAATTCCTGAGTCCAGAGCCAGGAGAAACCCCTGAACAATACCAGGTGAGACCCAAAAAAAGCAAAAAAGTAATAATAATAACAATATAACAAGTTAAATTATTGTTATATTTTAATATATATATGTATATATATAGCAAATGTCAGACCTGAATCCATAAAGTACGTTGAAGAAAATATAGGAAAAACCCTCCACGACATCAATGCTAAAGACATCTTCAAAGGTGAAACACCATTAACAAAGCAACTAGAAGAAAATATAAATATATGGGACTACATGAAACTGAAGAGCTTCTGCACCTCGAAAGAAACAGTGACCAAGATAGAAAGACAGTCCACAGAATGGGAAAGAATATTCACCCAATACCCATCTGATAAGGGGTTAATATCCAGGATATATCAGGCACTGGTACAGCTATATAAGAAAAAAACAGCCAACCCCATTAGAAAATGGGGAGAGGGAGATGAACAGAAACTTTGACAAGGAAGAAATCCAAATGGCCAAAAGGCATATGAAAAATGCTCATCATCACTAATCATCAGAGAGATGCAAATCAAAACAACAATGAGATATCACCTCACACCACAGAGAATGGCCCATATCCAAAAGGGTAAAAGCAACAAGTGCTGGCGTGGATGTGGGGAAAAAGGGGACTCTCATACACTGTTGGTGGGAATGTCGACTTGTACAACCTTTCTGGAAAGCAATATGGACATTCATCCAAAGACTAGAAATTGAGCTCCCCCTTTGACCCAGCCATACCACTCCTGGGAATATACCCTGGAAAGCCAAAACGCACAGCGGAAACACAATCCGCACTTTTATTTTCATAGCAGCACTGTTCACAATAGCCAAAACCTGGAAACAACCAGTATGCCCGAGAACTGAGGGACTGGATAAAGAAACTGTGGTACATCTACACAATGGAATACTATGCAGCTGTCAGAAAAAATGAAGTTATAAAATTTTGCTATAAATGGATGGATATGGAAAGAATCATGTTGAGTGAAATTAGTCAGAAGGAAAGAGAGAGACATAGAATGACTGCATTTATTTGCATGACATAAATATACTAGGTGATCTTACCAAAAGTGGAAATTACCGCAAGCCTGTGGGAGTCAGAGGTTGGTTTAGATAGAGAAAGGAACATGAGTGAATAAATGTCTAAAGTTCTGATACTAACATAGAACTGAGCATTAAATACAGACAAAAAAATGCAAGTGATGGCTTCAAGTGTTCGTAGTGCAACCCACAATGTGTGGGAGAAGGAGGAGAGAGAGAGAGAGGAGAGGAGAGGAGATAAAGAACCTGCCATTTAGGCGGGATGTGGGGGAGGGAATTGGGGACATGGGTGGTGGCTGAGGGGCACTGGTGGAGGGCAGGGTGCTGGAACACTATGTGACCGAAACCCCCAAGCATGAACAACGTTGTAATTGTATATCTCACGGTGGTATAATAAAATGTTAAATACAAAAAAAAGGGCAAAAACATGAAAAAAAGCAAAAAAAAGTAATAATAATAACAATATAACAAGTTAAATTATTGTTATATTTTAATATATATGTATATATATAGCAAATTATATTTTAAAAATATAACAAGTCATTTTATATTTTATTTTATTATTTAAAAATTTTTTATTATACCAACGTGAAATATACAATTACAAAGTCGTTCATGTTTGTGTTTCAGTGATTCACCCATCCTTCCATCAGTGCCTATTTCCCACCACCAATTTCCCAGATTCTCTTCCCCCTTCTCTCAGCCTCTATGGCAGGCTTTTTTGCCTCTCTCTGTCTCTGTCTCTCTCTGTCTCTGTCTCTCTCTCCCCACTTTCTTCTCTTACATATTGTGGAGAGAGACCCAAACTTTAACAACCAAACTTAGAAAGGTGTCTGTCAAGTGTGTGGGCTAGGGGTGTGGGGAGGGAGGTAGATGTGGATATGAGAAGAAATCTGGAAATAATGGTGGAAGTTGACACAGTTAGTGGTAGGATCAGTGCAGCAATATGCAATATTGTATGACTAAAGCTCAGTCATGAAGAGCTTGGAAAGAAAAAAAAGTCATAGTTTAGTGCCCTGCCCTCACTAATATAGTCTCCAAGAATTGTGTCCATCCCAAGCCCTCCCTTTCCATAAATACTCTCCAGGCTTAGGGGAGTATCTTAGTATTTGAAGTTTTTATCTTCCCCTCCAAACTCCCCAGGGTGCAAAATGTAAAAAAAAAAAAAAATAGAATAAAATAAAAAGTGATGTAATGATGTTGAGATCCATAATCCATTTTGATCTGACTTTTGTGCATGGCGTTAGAAGGAGGTCTAAGTTCATTTTTTTTACATGTAGCTGCCCAGTTTTCCCAGTACCATTTGTTGAAGAGGCTTTCTTTGCTCCACTTAATATTTTTTTGCTCCTTTATTGAAGATTAAGTGGTTGTATATTTGAGAGTGTGTTTCAGGATATTCAGTTCTATTCCATAGGTCTACGGGTCTGTCTCTATACCAATACCACACTGTCTTAATTACAACTGCTCTGTAGTAGAGCTTGAGTTAGGGAAAGTGATACCTCCCATCTTCTTTTTCCCAAGGATTGTTTTAGCTATTTGTGGGGGTTTATTATTCCATACAAATTTCAGGAGTGTTTGTTCAATTTCTTTGAAGATCATCATGGGTATCTTTATAGGGACCGCATTGAACCTATATAAATCTCTAGGGAGTATTACCATTTTGATAATGTTAATCCTTCCAATCCATGAGCAGGGAATGTGTCTCTATTTCCAGAGGTCCTCTTTTATTTCCTGAAGTAACGTTTTGTAGTTTTCTTTGCAGAGATCCTTTACATTCTTTGTCAAACTGATCCCTAGGTATTTGATTTTCTGTAGCACAATTGTAGATGGGATAGTTTCTTTAATGTCCCTTTCTCTCTTTCGCTGTTTGCATATAGGAAGGCCATTGACTTTTGGGTATTGATTTTGTACCCTGTCACTCTACTATAGGAATGTATTATTTCTAGGAGCCTCTTGGTAGAGAGTTTTGGGTTTTCCAGGTATAATATCATGTCATCTGCAAATAGTGACAACTTGGATTCTTCCCTTCCTACCCGGATGCCCTTAATGTCTTTTTCTTCCCTGATTGCTATGGCAAGTACTTTCAGTACGATATTGAATAGAAGTGGTGACAGTGGGTAGCCTTGTCTTGTCCCTGATCTTAAGAGGAAGGCTTTCAGTTTTTCCCCATTGAGAGTGATGCTTGCTGTGGGCTTGTAGTAGATGGCCTGGATTATATTGAGGAAGGTTCCTTGATCACTTGGTCACTTGAATCTCATTATTCATCGATTTGCTCGGCGGGCGCCAGTAACATTTCCATTGGACCCTATCATGTGCCAATGTAGCCCAATGGCATCTGGTTGATTCAGGAATATGAAGAGCCTCAAACCATTCCTTGAGGGTCTTTACAAGGAAGTCTGACCATCTTGTAGGTGGGCGGCCACGTGATCTTTTGACATCCTGTGGGATCCTGTCGGTAATGGCTCTAGTCCAGCGGTTGTCTCCAAATCCCATTACATGTCCAGCTCATCTGATTTTTGATGCCTTGGCAAATGAGACAGCATCCCTGATTCTGGAATAGCGACGGAGGTCAGAACTCCGGATTCCTTCTCTCACTTGAGTGAGGCGTGATATTCCAAGCATAGCTCTTTCGATTCCTCTCTGGGAGACCCGAATAGCATTCTCATTCTGCTCTTGTAGGGCCCAGGTCTCTGAGGCGTATGTTAATGCACGGAGAACAGTGGAGTCAAAGAGATGTGCCCGAAGCCAGAGGTTCTTTGTCCTTTTAGCTATTTCTTCGATGCCTTTGAAGGTATTCCATGCCGCTCTCTTCCTCCCTGCGCAGCTCAGGTTTTAGGTTATTCATCATGTTGACTTTTCGACCTGGTACACATAACTGCTGCATTCAGAGATGTTTGTTCCATTGAGAGTGAATGGGGCCTCAGGAACTAGTTCATTTTTCATGAACATTGTTTTCTTCAGATTCAGCTGTAGACCTATCTTTCCACATTCTCGGTCAAAGTCAGCCAGCATTTGTGCCACTTGGCTAATGTTTGGTGTTATTAGAATGATGTTATCAGCGAAGCAGAGGTGGTGTAGTTGCTGACCATCTATCTTCACTCCCATTCCTTCCCATTCTAATTGCCATATGATGTTCTTGAGGGTGGCGCTGAAGAGTTTTGGTGAAATGGTATCACCCCTCTTTTCACATTAATGATCACTTCAATGATCACATTAATGATCACATTAATGATCACTTCAATTGAAGGTTCCTTCAATCCCCATTGTTTTGAGAGCTTTTATCATGAATGGGTGTTGAATCTTGTCAAATGCCTTCTCTGCATCAATTGATATGATCATATTGCTTTTTGTTTTTCTTTTTGCTGATAAGATGTATTATGTTGATTGACTTGCAGATGTTGAATCATCCTTGCATTCCCGGGATGAATCCCACTTGGTCATGGTGTATAATCTTTTGATGACTCTTTGGATTCTATTTGCTAGTATTTTGTTGAAGGTCTTAGCATCTGTGTTCATCATGAATCTATAAGGTACATCAAAAAAAACATAGGAGAAACGCTCACGACATCAAAACTAAAATTATATTTAAAGATGACATATCACTGACCAAGCAAATGGAAGCAAAGATAAATGGGATTATATAAAATTGAAAAGCTTATGCATCTCAAAAGAAACGGTGACGAAGATACAAAGACAATCCACAGAGTGGGAAAGGATATTCACCCAATACCCATCTGACAAGGGGTTAATAACCAGGATATATCAGGCACTGGTAGCACTCCGCAAGAAAAAAACAGCTAACCCCATCAAAAAATAGGGAGAAGAAATGAACAGAAGCTTCCAAAAAGAAGAAATTCAAATGGACAAAAAGCATATGAAAAAGTGTTCTTCATCTTTAATCATCAGGGAGATGCAAATCAAAACAACAATGAGGTACCATCTCACACCACATAGTCTGGCACACATCCAAAACAGCAAGAACAACCGGTGCTGGCGTGGATGTGGGGAAAAGGGACTCTGATCCACTGTTGGTGGGAGTGCTGACTGGTCCAGCCCTTTTGGAAAACAATATGGGCATTCCTCCGAAAACTAGATGTTGAGCTCCCATTTGATCCAGCAATAGCACTTCTGGGAATATACCCGAGAGACCGAAAAACACATAGCAGAAACACTATCTGTACTTCTTTATTTATCTCTGCTCTGTTCACTATAGATAGAATCTGGAAACAACCTAAATGCCAGAAGACTGGCTAAAGAAACTGTGGTACATCTACACTATGGAATACTATGCAGCTGTCAGAAAAGATAGAATTATGAAATTTACCTGCAAATGGATGAACATGGAGACTATCATGCTGAATGAAATTAGTCAGAAGGAAAAGGACAGATATAGAATGACTGCATTCATTAATACGACATAAATAGATACCAGTGTTTTACTAAGTATGGGAAATGGTAATGGCAGACGAAAACTCACCATTGAATATATACAAATAGACTTAAGTGATAAACTCTAAATATCTGCAGGGCTAGCCACAATGTGCAAAAGAAGAGGGAGAGAGATGCAGAGACAGAGAGAGAGAGACAGAGAGAGAAAGAGAGGATACTGGGGTGCCTGCTATTGAGGCAGCCTGGGGGTAGGCGGGAGGGTGGGGGTACATTGGTGGTGGAAATGGGACACTGGTGGAGGGATGGGTGCTGGAATACTGTACTACCAAGAGCCAATTATGAACACCTTTGTAATTGTATGTCTCACGGTGGTATAATAATAAAAATTTTTTAAGTGATGTAATGAAATTTAAAATGAGAAGAGAGATGGAGAGGTAGTACAGCAGGTAGGGCATTTGCCTTGCAAACACTGATCGGGGTTAAATCCCTGACACCCCATATGGTCTCCTGAGCCTGAGAGATAGATGTATCCCTGAGCATAGAGCCAGGAGGAAGCCCTGAGCATGCTGGGTGTGACCAAAAACACAAACAACAACATAAACCAAAACAGGGGGAAAAATGCAAGCTCAGATTATTTACCGTCTTTTCCTTCCTGTCACTCTGCCCTTTCTTCAAGTAGCTCTAATTAGTCCACCAGATCAGGCCTCAAGCCAGTTCATGTCTGTTGGGTTCTGAGCTGCTAGCCTTAGGGTCCAGCACTTCCCTATAAGGCCCCAGCACTTTCCCGCCACAAGGCCCTAAGGGCAGAACCCAGAAATGGGCCCTGCCCATAAGGTTACACCCAAAACATCTGTGCTTATCCAAGCTAAGGTGAGGCAGAATAGTGCCTGGTCTTCTGACCTCTGACCACAGTAATATGTAAACCTTGCAAACGTGACCTTGACCACAGTAATATGTAAACCTTGCAAACGTGACCTTGCAAATGCTAAATCTGTGATTGTTATCTGTTGCAATGGCCCAGGAGCTTGCAAATGCCATGTGATTTGTGCTTGTACCCCCTCCACCCAAATATTGTATAAAAGGCTTAAATTGTGCTCAATAAATCCAGTGCTTCTATCCAGAACTCCCCACTGGGTCGGTGTCTTTCTTTCTTTCCTTTCTTAGCAGCGGCAAGGCAGAGTTTCTTCCAAGTTCATTCCTCTCCTTTCCATGAAGGAGGGATGAAGTCCGACAAGATCTAGATCTCCCTCTCATTCATGCTGGGGGCTGCTGGCCAGGGCCCCAAACACATGTCCATCAACCTCTCGCAGCCCTAATACAATGTCTTGCACCCCTAAACTTATTTTTCCATTGTAATCTTTCATGCACCTAAAACCTTGTCAAGAGTTGGGAATGCAGCCCAGCAGTAAACTTTTTGCCTCAAATCGTTATATACAAACAGAAAGCATCCATATGCAACTTTGTACTTTTTTAGGATCTAAATAAGAACAAAACAGCAAGCAAAGAAGAGTGGAGAAATTTTCATCAGTTTTTTAAAATAAAATTTATGTTTCACATTGTTCTAAGCAAAATAAACAAAAACAAAAAAAAAAACTCTTAATGGAACTAAGAAATATGAGAACATTTTTACACAACCATATGTTTTTAAACATTATTATAGTTATTACAGTCCATTTGTAGAATATTCCTTTTCATAAATATAACATTTTAAAGGTTATTCTGGTTCAGGTGAGGAACTAATCAGATAAATCTGATCTTTAGTTGTCATATGATCAAGTGGTTGTATACTTTCAGTTATGTTGGATTTAATTCTTGATGCTTGTATTTGTTATCATCATGAACCCAGAGTAACTTAAGCTACTTATAGCCCCCTTTATAAAGATCTATGAATTATAAAACCTTCATAACATGGTTTTTAAAGAGGAAAGAACAAGTGACTAAATTGCTCTGAAGAACTTACAACTATATCTAACACATTATAAGCTTGCAACAAATGCTATTATTATATAAAACTATTTAGAATTTCTACATGTTTTGAAGGCTCCTATAAGTTCCTATTGACTATAAAATATTTTACAGAAAATGGCTGTTGATTCTCTCTATGTGCAGATAATGTGTAATAAGAAAATTGTTTGATTTTAAAGCAAAGATTTTATTTTGATACAAGTGGTTTTATGGAGTATCAAAGCATAGTTTTAACCCATGGTCTTCTCCGTAGTATTTTTCTTTACATTATTAAAAATGTCTGAGTGTACAAAAAATTAACGGGTATTAAAAAAGAAAAAACTTTCTTCTGGTTAAACAGTTACTTGCTTAAAAGGCAGACTATTAAGTGAATCTGATGTTGCTTCTTTTTCAGTTCCATTGTTTGATTTCTTGTACAGGCTTTAGTCATCAGCTCTAAGAGGGATCTCTATGGAATTCCATGCTTAAGACTTCTAAAAAAGGCTTTACTTTAGCTCACCTTGCTTCCATCTGCCTAATATCTCTTTTTAGGGAATGAAGATTTAATATTGGAAATATCCAATAGTTCCCAGGGTGTCTTGTCACTACCATAATCTTGCCATAGTGGACCAAATGCAGGTGAAGGAGATGATACGGTTTAACTGGTATGCAGCAAGGAATCACTGTAGACACAAGATTCTTTAAAAGCTAACAGTTCCGTCTTCCAGCTTCTTAATGTAAAATATAGGGTCGACATTAACCCCACTCAAAGTGTTAATGACAAAGCGGCTGCTTCATTGCCCTTGTGCTCCTGTTTCCATTAAGCTGCTATGACCCCTCCATTGACCCTTTATAATGTCACATTTGGGAATGTTAAAGAGCCAGTCTATTTACTTGCATCCTTCTTTATTTATGCATCCAAAATGCTCTTTGGTTTGATAGTAAAATAAAAAGGGAAGAATTTGAGCAAGTTCTATCAAAAGACCAACATTTTATTAGTCTCTGTCAAGCTCACTACATATTTGACTTAAGAGTGTTTTAGACATTGTGGCAGTTAAAACTGAGTGCAGAGCCAGGAGAAACCCCTGAGCATTGCCGTTATGACCCAAAAAAGGCAAAAAAAAACCAAAAAAAACCTGGTACATTCATTACAGCCAATTTAGGTTTCGAATGTAGCATGGAGGCCAGTTCTGTTCCTCCTATAGTCTCCATGCTATTCCAAAGGTATTGAAACAATATCCAACAAGACAAGAGATGTTCACAAAAGCAAGTGATTATGTGTTTATAATTGAAACTTCTACTGCAATATTCTTTTTCTCAAGTAATACCCAAAATTAAGCAAAAATGATCAGAAGTAATTATATTTTAATTTGAGAACCTCTCAATGTAAATATATTTTTATAAAAAATACTCTTAATATTATCTGCTAGGTTCCAAGTCTACATTTCTTCTAGTGTAAGAGCTAAATTTTTCACCTAAGATTTTTTCTATATTTAGAAGAAAACCAGTGGAAAAAATCCTTCCTGTCATGGCTGTTAAGGCTGCACCAGCAATATCTTCTTGAGACTACTTGGTCTGACTATATTTTACCATTCAATGATGCATTAAGGCCATATCCTACAGGAAAAAAAGTTCCCTCAAATGCCAGAAATTCCAAGAACAGCAGAGGGCCTGCCTATTCACCACCCGACAATCACAGCCTTTGACAGCCCAAAGCCTGTTCCTTGTGTTCTTGCTTTGGAACATTAGTTGCCTATGTCCTTGAAATTAACCTATGAAAGGGGCATTAGCTCACAATACACAGAGATCTGAATTAAATCTCTATTGAAACCCACAGTGGAAAAATTTGAAGCTCCTCTTCTTACCCCACTATTCCCCCTTTTTAAAATTGCCAGGACAATAACAAAAAAGTGTTTTTCTGGTATTAATTAGCGTTGTTCTGCTCTTCTTTCCATTTCCATCACCCCACCACGTCTAATGCACTAGGGATCTCTGGTCTCAAGGGTGCTAGTCTGTTACCTTAGAGACTGTTTCTTTACAAGGCAATAGAGTGGCAGAGGGGCATGCCTTTGCTGCTTACCTTGGCAACCATGAATTACTGAATGCTGTTCTCATGAATACAAGTCATTCACTGCCATTTGGACATGCCCACAGGTATAAACATTTTTTCATGAAAGGACTGGGGCATACATTGCTTCAATAAATCTCTTGAATGACACACAAAGCCAACCCATATGTAAGAACAGCTATATTATATTAAAAATTGATGTGTCTCTAATGGCATTGCTTCCAGACAAGGTCAAATTTATGTTCAGATTAAACATCCTTCAGGTTTATCAGGAAAATAGAGGTAAGTCAGGCTAGGGACTATGAGCATGGAAGCAGAAAGAGGCTGGTCCCTATAAAATGGAAGACCACTGAGCTTGATAGAAGCACAAAAATGATTTCTTAAGAGACTAGAAGCAACTAGCTTTTCTCACTATCGGTTATCTGATTAGATAAAAAGAAATGTATCCCTTGACTTAGTAAAATAAGATTTTTCACTCTGCCCCAATCAAAGGCATTTTATGTTGTTCAGAGATAAATAATACAGATGAAATACTCAACACTTTTATGAGTTCAGGTATTATATGTGGATGGCAGTCAGAGGCGAGAACGAGGATGAAACAAGAGTTCTATTAAGATTTCCATGTATGATATTGCTATGAACCTTTAGAATTAATCATATTCAGTTTTATCCTTGATTCTTTATGTTTTGGCTTGAGCATCATATTTCGGTATGACAGTTTTATTAATTTACTCCATTTCTCAGATATTCAGTTTTGACATATGCACATCATGCTCATTCATACACAAACAGAAGGAAAATGTATCCTCCAAGCCACTCTGGAGCTTATAAAACCAAAATAAAATAGCTCTTACAGCCAAGACTCCCCAAAGAATAAAAACTGGGGCAGAGAAATCTTGGGCAAAAAGAATCAGTGATTTCC
>JAJIBD010038843.1:0-14601 GCA_021461705.1 Cryptotis parvus
GTGAACTTTTCATGTATCTAGTCAGACAGGTTCAGCCCTTGGTCAACAACCTGCCTCACGCGAAAAGCAGAGGCCTTAGGGATCACCCGTGTGTGGAACAGTTAGTTTTTCTAAAATACACAATTTCAGATTCTTTACCCCAGGCTCCAGGTTGACTATGATGAATGTTATCTAATTAATGAGAAAACATATGATAAGGTTCTGAACCAACCCAAGGTGGGAGAAGCATCTGATTCCATGTAATGAACCACGGAGAAGCCAGTTAAAACAGGATTGTATTTCACATGAATCTTGAAGTTAATTCTGCTGTTATTCACACCATTTGAGGTGAGACATAAGGTCAGGTGATCTGGCAAGCAGCTGGCCTCGAGATACCCCATTTGCAGAGAAAGTGTTTGAAACCTGGCTTGTCAATGGTCAAACTTTTCAAAAGCTGCTGAAAATGTCTAATGATCAAAATGTTCCCTTTCTGCTCAGCTCATGAACTGATAGATGCTCCTGTTGCTTAATGTCCTACCTGAAACCCTTAAAACAAAAGAAAAAATCAATCAATAGAATTTTTATTTCCAACACATTCTGAACTTCAATACTACATTAATTGATTTTAGAAAGGCATTGATGTGGTTGGTCTTGCTTTTATTCCAAATGCTATGATATCCTAAACCAGGGTTATACTGTAGAACTTAAACAAATGATATAGGTGGAACATTAGAAAGAAGCAGTTAGATACCAGTATAGAAAAGTTGGATTAGCTTTGAGCGAAGATCTTACATTAGGAGAGACAGTTGAGCTTGGGTAAGCACTCCAGAGCTAGTCTCGAGTAAAAGGGGCAGAAATGTTTGAAAGTTCACTCCAGGAAGGCTAATGGAAATAGAGAGTGTGGTGTTAGGTGGGAGGAGGATGTAGATGAGAGGTGTGATGGGATGAAAGAGGAGTGATGGAGATGAGAGGTGTGCAGTGCTAGCTGGAGAGAGAGAAGGAGCAGACAAGGAGTGTTTGCTTGGCTGGGAAGAGCATGAAATTGTTTGCCTTGCATAAGGCACACTGATTCCATCCATGGCACAATATAGCGGCCCCCTGAGCACTACCAGATGTGATCCCTGAGTGCAAAGCCAGGAATAACTTAAGTCAGGGTACCCTCTCCCCAAAAGTAGACAAAGTATGCAGTATGCAATAATTTTTCATTCTTTTGTTATATTATCCATAACATGAAAGCATTGAGTAAGTGATTTGGAATGTAGGCTGTGGAAAACAAGGGATTGTGAGGTTAGAGAATTTATTACCTGCCCACGAAACAAATCCACACACACACACACACACACACACACACACACTAATGCCTGGACAACACCAAGCTAAAGTTTGCTTGAACTCTTACTTCTCAAGTCTTACTGGATTGGAATACAAAAAAGATGTGTATGTTTCATATGCGTTTGGAAGTTTAGGAGGATTTCCTGAATCCACGTTTTGAAGAAGCCTGCCTACAGTTTCGCAAAGAAATTTATTACGATCTCTTGGCACAGGAGGTGTCGTATAGAAAGAGAACCTATGCAAACATATTTCATTATTTATCTTCATCTTCCCCTATCGCAAATTGATGAATAACGGGATTCAAGTGATCTTCCATGTTTCTGCTTGCTTATTTCTATTATACAGGTAAAGCTAAATACTGAAGACAAATAATTTACGATATGTAAACAATCTGGAGGCGACCGTTGGACTAGAGCCATTACCGATTGGATCCCACTGGATGCCAAAGATCACGTGGCTGCCATCGAGGCCAGGCGGCAGCCAGCGCCTTCTTGAGCTTAGTCCCGGGTTCCATCCCATCTGATTTAGAGCTGCTACTTGCTACCCCCGTGCCAGCTGCTCATGTGCCGGAGGCATGGCGGGTTCTAGCCCTGGCCTGCCACCCCCTGCAAGCTCACGATAAGCCAGACCACCCTCCTACCATGGGGCCGCCATTTACCACATTCCGGGTCCCTTTGTCCAACTCCACCCAGCAGACCAGACTATCACAGCCCGGCTAGCGCCGCTGAGGTTCAACAATAAATGCTTTATTTAGGAGGTGACTACAAGAGTATGCCACCCGCATGCAAGCCTGGCAAGCTGCTCATGTAGTATTTGATATGCCAAATACCAGTAATATTATATTAGTTCATTCCAATGACCTAATATAATGGTTTGAGGACTCTTTATGTACCTGGAGCAGCGGATGCCTTTGGATTCTACTAGCATGAAAGGACATACGGAGATATTACTGGGGCCCGCCTAGCAAATAGATGATGAACGGGAAGATAGTGATAGTGATAGTGATGTAAACGATATTGGAATTCAGAAAAAGGAAAAGGTTACACTTTTATTTCCCACCTTTTCCTATTTGCCGCGGCATGGGGGTAGATTGGGCGTTCACACCCTAAGGGCACCCTGCTAGCTAGGATTTGAGGAACGACTCTATATCGTGGGAAGAAGCCCAAGATTCATACTGCTCATATATGCATCCAGTTATACTCAAAAAGTTATAGTCAGTATTTTAATGCGCAGAATGAAATTCAACCCTAATGTATAGCCTTTATTGCTTCAAATTCATAGAAAAGTTTCAAAAATTGATATCCAACAAATCTCACCATCATTTGAATGGTTGAGATAAACTAGTCAACTGGTGCTCAGTAAATATTTGGTGCTAGGTAGATTCCTTGCTTTTTCCCTTCAGAGATTCTTCATATGTACCTATGTTTTTATTCTTTTAGTAGGCTTCAGAATCTCCTCCCCTTTGTAACAAAGGTTGGTTTGTGACCTCATTTCTTGACCTGTTCTAGGCATTATGTCATAACCACCATCTTCCAAGGACCCTATAAATATTTTAAGATATTTAAAGCCTTTTAGGGGCGAACGGTAACCTCTAGCCCGGGTAGGGGCGTTTGACTTGCACGCGGCTGGCTGTGCGACTAGGTTCGATCCCGTCACATATGGTCCCCGAGCACTGCCAGGAGTAAGTGCAGGTGCAGAGCCAGGAGAACCCTGAGCATTGCAGAGTGTGACCCAAAAAGCAAAAATAAATGAATAAATAAATAAATAAATAGAAACAAAATCACTGTATCTTATTCCCATTGCTCACCAATTTACTAGAGTGGGCACTAGTAACATCTCCATTAGTCCTGTCACAAGCAAGAACACAACCGAGGCATCTACTTTGCTGCAGGGACAGGAGGAGCCTGAAAACCATTCTTCAGGTTACATGGAACTGAGGTCCTAATAGTTACTAGTCTTTGGAATAAAAGTAAATAAAGAAAACACCTTGCCGAGGCTTTACTGTAAATAAAATTAGATCGCTCCAAACATTGAATATTAAAGTTTGGAGTGTAATGCTTAAATAAATCAATTACTTTCTTTAATTTAAACTATTATCATCTTATACATAACTTTTTGATAATCCCTAAAAGTCTTAGAAGTCTTACATGGTCTTAGAAGAATAATAAGTGACCAGATAAATCTGTCAACTTATTATTATTCAGAAGGATATTTTAAATAGAGCCTTTACTCTCATTTACTTACCTTCCACAAAGAATTTACCCTAAAGTTTGTTTTATTAGTGGTTAGTACTCATAAAAGTTAAACTGTTGTTTTAAGTTATAACACAGATATTTGTCTAATTTTCTTGGATCTTATCTGTATACCATATCTGATTTAGAAAGTGGCAATGGGGTAGATCAACTCCTATATTTATAAATACTTTTTACATTAAAATTATTTTTTAATATTAAGGCAGCATAATTTATGTGATTCACATGGTATGCATGGAGTTTCAGACGTGCAGTGTTCCAGCACTGGTACAAACACCAGTGTTGGCTTTCTGCCACCCGCGCATCCTCAGGGTTCCCATCCCAAGCCCTGCCTACTTGACAGGAGCATTTTTAAAAAATTTTTTAAATTTTTTATTTTTACAATTACAAAGATATACAATTAAAAGTTCATGTTGGGTTTTGGTCATACAGTGTTGCAGCACCCATCCCACCAGTGCCCATCTCCACCACCAACGTCCCGGTTCCCTCCCCCTCCCCAGCCCTGCTCCACTGGCGGTTTCTTTATTTTCTTTCCCTTTCTCTCTCTTTCTCTTTTTTCCTTCCCCTCAGACTATGGATTACAGAACATACATTAAGGGTTGTCATGTGTATCTTTTTGCCTCTATTTAATGCTCAGTTCTAGGTTGGCATTAGTACCCCCAGGCTGTTACATTGCTTACACTGTTCCATTTCTGTCTTACCTAGCCTCTGAGGAGCAGGAGCATTTTTGGTTTTGGTTTTGCAGTCTGCAGCGCTCATCCTTACAGCATTATGTCAGGTATAAAAGCATGAAAAGATTGGTTGTTGTAGTTTAAATCTTATCTTACATTATTATTGGCTCTGTAGAATTAGAGTGCATGTATCTAAACTAAACTTCCAAAGATCCTCCTTTAGTATGTTGAGAGGAACAAAGGAATCTTTTGGCTCATAAGAAGACAAGAAGAACCAAAATGTGGCGTAAAGAAGTGGTATTGTGGGCAGTAAAGGGCCCATGAACAGCAAGTTGCATCTCTCTTCATTACAGAATATTTTCTGAAACAAATATATAACTAAAAATATTTTTCGCATTATGCTTTTATATTTATATTTTTATATTTTAAAGATCACGTCAATGTATGACTAAAGATATTTTGAAAATTTTTTTTTTCAAGCCTGAAGTAGACAGATGGAAACAAAAAACAAATCTCTGCAAAAGCTTCTTGTGAATCAGGTTGCACTAGCAAAATTTTGATGGATCATTCAAATGCTACATTTCTTCATTCTCTTGATCTCTCCATTGAATTAAGAAAGCCAGAATTTGAGTTAGTTCCATTTAGATCTTAATATACTGGCTGTGTTATGCTGGACGTTAATCCGTAAGCTGTCTAAGAGAATACAATAATTCTTTGGGATTCATATAAAAAACAAATTTTAAACTACGTGAAATGTTGGATTAAATGAAGTTTCTGTGTTTTTTTCATAGACTTGAATCAAAGGAGCCTTTCCTGTCTGTTGGGTAAGTATATGTCAAAATATTTGCATCTCATTCTTTCTAATAGATTACTAGATTTAAATAAACAAGAGCATTCTAAGATGGAAATGTTCGGTCATTTAACCGCGTTTTCAAGCGCATAACATGTCACTGGACACATCATTTACTCCACATAGCTATCTATGTTTTTTAAAGCCATTGAACTAAGATGCTTCATGGCTATTTTGTGCACCAGAAATTAGGCCACTGAATGTATATAATTCTTTTCCTATAAAAACATTTAAAAGTACACAGTAATTATTGATTTTCTGCATTTCATTATGTGAAGATCTACTTAATTGGTTTTAAAAATTCTCTTAGGGCTGGGAGATATATAACTCAAATGGGCGGATGGGATACAGAAATCTGGTCTCCAGCGTTCTATCGGTCCCAGAACACCATGCAGGAATGACAGCCAGTATGGTCAGATCCAAGCAGTACACAGCTCTGGGTCTAGCACTGAACCACCAGGCTGAACTACCTGCTTGGTCAGAACCACCAGTATGAGCCCTGAGACTCCTAACAGCTTTTTTATTTTCCGCCCCCCCGTCGCATTGACTGTTCCTCTGTGCGTGAAGCTAAGAAACTCTGAAACTGGGAATAGGTTAAAAAATAAAGCATCTCTTCTGATGGTATAATTCTAGTTACAGGATGTAATCTAATAATAATATTATAAGAGCCATACAGAATAATAATAATATTATACAGACAACAGTACAGGCATTTAGAACCAAAGTAGGAATCAACAAAGTTGTTTTTTCAGCTGATCTATCTAATAAACAAGAATGTTTAAAGGGATTATGCATATCTAGCCTTGCATTGTTCATGTGAAGTATTGGTAGGGAAATGAAGTTGGGGCAGAGATAGGACAGTAGGTGAGGTGGTTGGATTAAAGTGGCACCTGTCTGGTGTCAGTTCCCTAATTCCATGCAATCCCTGGGCTTGCCAGGAAGTGATTTCTAAGGTCAGAGCAGGAGTAATGCCTAAAGCATCAGCAGGTGTGTTCTCTACCAGGTCCTCCTATAAAGAATTAATGTCTAACTTACAGTTGAGAAGAACTGCCAAGGCAGCCTATAAATGATCATCCAAGTTCCACCAAACAGATTTTTTTTAATCCAGGCCCCAGGTATGCTGAACCAGAGACTTTACAGACATGGGGCGAGGCTGCTACTTGCTCTCCTGGCCTTGGCCTCTGAAGAGGCTGCCGGGAGGATCGGGTTCACAGCCCTGGCCCTAACTTTAGCTGAGACTCACAACAAGCCCAGATATTTATATCCAGCTGAAGTTACTTGTTTCCATCGGGACTTCCTCTCGTCGAGACTCCACCCCAGGTGTAGCAGCCGTCTCCCGTGGCAGCTTGCGACTGCGCAGTTCATCATTAAATGTACTATTATTTAGAGGTGACTACAAAGGTATACTACCTGTATGGAAAGCCTGGAAGCTTCACCCTATTTTATTGATAGCCATATAATGGTAACAAAATTATATTAGTTTATTGACATGACTAATATAATGGTTTAGAAATCTTACTATGTTATAGAAGGTGAATATTAAAGTGCCACTTGGGCTCTAGTATGAGACAGGACATATGGAGATATTACTGGTGCCCACTCTAGCAAATATATAATCAGCGGGAGGATATTACTTGCAGTGATTCGTTGAAAGGGAATATTTGGTAAAGAAAAATATCACATATAGATAGTCACTATGTGCATTCATGGGACTCAGGAACGATGAGCAAGATTTAGATATTTTTCAGTGGTCCCTAGATTATCTTTTATTACTTTATTCAATTGATACTTGAATAAACCTTTCTGAAATGAGAGCAACATGGCTCTCCCCTTGAACTCCTCATAAAAGCATTTCAGGGGATGCCATTGAATCAGTAGAATCAAAATAATTGTTTAGAGGGTACTGGGGAGAGAAAGAGTCAATGCATTTATTGGAGGGCTTCATGAAAATGAAAGTCAAGTTGATCCTGCTCTAAAAAATATCATTAGTGTCAACTTCTTTCACTTCATTGAACATCAGCTTCTATTAAAAATCTCTATGCCTGAAAGAAATCTTTATTTTTGAATATTTTTTTATCTATGGCTGTCCTCCCCTCAAGTCAGAAGCTGAAATAGCTGCTCCATACTCATAGTGCAATTTCTCTGGAAGGTTTCCTGTACATGAAATGAACCCTTTTATTGCATACAAGAAGCATATTTTTTAAAAGGATAGACCAAAGAAATCTTTGTTTTAAGTTAGGAGTTTGAACCTCTGTTAGAGCCGCGAGAAGAGTGTCCCCCAAAGAATGAAGCCACAGCTAAGCTGGTATGCAGGGCCCTTAAGCTGGCAGTACCAAGATGTGGCTGTTCGTGAGGCAGGGTTTTAAAGTGGGGTGGGGGGCTGGAGAGAGAGAATAGTTGGCAAAGCTTCCTTGCACTCCAGTCAACTCAGCTTTCCATTTCTTTACATCCCATGTGGTCCCCTAGGTCTTACAAGAATAATTCTTTTTTTCCTTTTACAATTTTTTTTTATGCCACACCACGTCAAACATACAGAAATTCTAAAGAGTGATCATAATCGGTTCAATCCCAATACAGTATTACAACACCATCCCTCCACCAGTACCCCATTTCCACCACCAATGTTTTACCCTCCCGCCCCCAGGCCGCCTTAATAAGCAGGTACCCCAGTTTCTCTTTCTCTCCCTATCTCTCTCTCTCTGTCTCTGCATCTCTCTCTCCCTCTTATTTTACACACACATTGTGGCCCTGCAGATATTTAAGAGTTTATCACTTAAGTCTCTGTGTGTATATTCAGTGGTAGAAAAGTTTTTAATCGACCATTACCATTTCCCATATTTAGTAAAACACTGGTGTAGAGGCCAGGAAGTAACCCCAAGGCATGATAAACAGCTGTGCCAGCCACCACCAAATGAGCAGAGAGAAAGAGAGAGAGAGAGAGGCTCTCCTGAGTTAGATTCCTGACATCACATATGGCATCACATACCTCTGAATTCAATTACTGATCTCTGAGTCCCCAGCAAAGAGGGTTAAGCTCTGAGCATTTCAGGTATGTGCTCCTCATCACTCAAAAATATGAAAATAAAACCTGAAACAGTATTATTAGGATAAGTGGCCATGATAGTTCTTCTTATTTGTATATACAGTAATAAATATTTACAGCTATTTTATTCCTTCTATAAAATTTAAAATAAGACTGTCCAATAGTATCAAATTACTTGATCTCCTGACCCCATTGTTTATCCAGAAGGCCTAGGATATAAGTAAACACAGATAAGACCACAGGCAAGTGAATATTTTCATAAGGAAATTTATTTAAATGTGATTTTACGGAGATCCGGATGATGTAGTATATATAATCTATGTATCCAGTTGACAGTGAGTATCTTGTTTTGACTTTAGTCGAGGTCCTGATTAATTTGCTTGTTAATTGTAATTCTAAGGGAATTCAGAATCTTATAAATTTCATTAATAATTAAATCAGACAAATATTGCATACTTAAGTTCATTGCCTGGCATTTATTAGACCACTTATGAATATGTATACTCAAAGGGTTTTTATCCTCTCCACAAGATCTGGCTGAAGCGAAGTTCTATTTTGGTCAGTTATTTTCCAACCTTTCTTAACTGCTAAATTAAAATTAAATATAGTAACTTAGAATCGACAATTTAACTCTTTTGACATATAAATATTTGGCTACCGTTTTAGTTGTGGAAGAGAGTTATGCAATGCTCCACAAATATAAATTAAATGAGACTTGCTAGTGTCCTAAATATCTGTAGGGAAGTCACGATGTGAGCAGAGAGAAATACAGAGACAGAGACCCAAAGAAAAAGTGCCTGCTATAGAGGCAGGCTGGGGAGTAAATGGGAGGGAATGTAGGGTACATTGGTGGTGGGAATGGGGCACTGGTGGAGAGACAGGTGCTGGAACAATGTGTGATTGAGACCAAATTATGAACATCTTTTGTAACTGTATATCTCATGGTGGTATAATTAAAAATACTAAATAAAATAAAATTTCAAACTGTGTGTGTTAGAATAGAGGGCAGACAATAAATCACTTTAGAAAAAAATTTAAAACTTATAATTCAAAGAATTATAAAAAATTTATAGTAGGAAAAATCTGTCAAACACAATGACTATAGAAACTTTGGTCTTTCATTTTTGTCTGAACTTAAAATTATTTCATTTATATATTAAAACTGAAGGAATACTGAGACTGGACATACAGTACAGTGGGTAAAGGCATGCATGTAATTGACGAAGCTTCAATAACTGGGAACCATCGGTTCCCAGCCCACCAGGAGTGATCTCTGAGTCACTACAGATCAAAATGAAACTACCACCAGAGCAAATCCCCAGCTCGAAAGGCATAAACTCAAAGAAATAGTGATAAATTTCTCTACATTGCATCTCTTCTCACACTATAGGAATTGAGACACCCAAACCTTCCTTTGATACAAGTACTATATTGAATTGTAATCACAATTGAAAAATGTCTCCATAAAATCAAATAACATAATATACGGCAAGAAGTTTTGTCAAAGAAATTAGTAACAGAAGGAAATATTTATGCAGAAAGATCAGGGAAACAGGAAAACAAAGTAAAAAGTTGAGTAAAATCTCAGATCCTTCTCCCCCACTTTCTGGTTTTGCATAGGATGCAGCTACTTTCATATGAATTTATAAATGCTAATTATGCCATTGGAGGAAATATATAAATTCATATTTAAAGATAAATAAGTGAAATAAATTTAGTGATGTACTTAAATAATGTCTTTCAGCGTGAATTATGTTTATTCAAGGTCAAAAGCATCCAGTGATTTCCAACTTTCCATATTTAAATATCATCAGGTCTGGTAATCACTATTACACCAACTGGCAACCTCATATACTTTTCCTTATGTATCCACAGATTATTTTTATAGACATCCATGTTCTATGAAATATCTTTTTAAAATATTTTAGAGATTACTTTACATTCCCAGCACTCTCCATTTGGATGAGATGTCCACGTTTATCAAGAACTGGAAGCTAGAGATGAGTGACTGCAGTGGGGAGAACTGTTTGCCGCATGTGGCTTCAGCCACGGGTTTATCCACAGTATCCATATGGTACCCTGAGCACTGCCAGGTAAACCAGTGAACATGAAGCTAAACCCTGAGCACAACTGGGTGTGCTCTTAAATAAAATAAATCCCTGAAGAACTGTTTGAAATTCATCTCTTTGACCAAGATATTACAAAACCAAAAAACTCATGCCCTGGTCTGCTTGTGTCATCATACAAACTCAATCTGATGTCCTAAGTCTATGATTGTTGTGTCTACTCAGGATAGTAATAGTATAGGTTAAAATTCTTCCCTTAAGAATTGCTTCGGCCAGGTTGGAGATCATTAGCACCGGTTTCCGAACAATACCGGTAGTGATTACTGAGCACAGAGCGGGAGTGTAAGTACTGAGCATCAACATGGTGACCAAGCAGAAAGATTTGGAACTTGTATTTTAGTGCAGGGTGAGTTGTTTGCCTTGCACTCAGCTGACCTGGAGTTGGATGCCGCATCCCGCCATCCATTTTCGACATGGCCAAGAAGTAGTTCCTGAGTGCAGAGCCAGGGTAACCCGTGACCATTGCTGGAAAGTGCATTAAAAAGCAAGAAAGAAAAAAGTACAAAGAAAAGGTTTGTGTAAATCATTAAATGTCAAAGAGCATTTTGGCAAATATATTAAATATTGATATTTTTCCCCAACATAAGGTGTTTATTACAAATCTGGGCCTGGGGCGATAGCCCAGCAGGTGAAGGTATTTAGCTTTGTAGCGGCTGGCCCATTCCAGACTGGGTTCTATCACAAGCATCCCATATGATTTGAACTTTTTATGAGAGATGTTATTAGTGCAGAGACAGGAGGTAACCCCTGAGCATTGCGGTGTGACCCAACAAAAAAAATTATTACAAATCACACTATAAAATGTATTTATTATAAATAGAAAATTAATGGAATATACTTAGGAATTAAAAATTCTTTCCATTTTACTCACCAAGCCATAAGAAACTAAAACATCTGTATTTTTCTCTTTTTTTTTTTTTTTTTGCTTTTAAAGGAATTTCGCACCCAACGATGCTCAGGGTTATTCCTGGCTCTTAGCTCAAGGAATTACTCCTGGCGGAACTTCGGGAGACCATGTGGGATTACCGGATCTCCAGGCTCTGGGTTGGCTTGCGATGCAAAACAAACGCCCTACCGCTGGGTTATCACTGAGCCTGCAATACACTCTTGTTTGCAGCGCTAGCAGCTTGTGCCTTTAAAGAATATTCTACATGCGAAAAGGCGACTAAGATAAAGCAGTCCACAGACTAGGAAGAATATTCACCCAATACCATCTGATAAAGGGTTAATATCCAGGATATATCAGGCACTAGTTGAACTTTACAAGGAGATAAATAACCCCATCCAAAAATTGGGGAGAAAGAAATGAACAGAAACTTCAGCAAGGAAGAAATTAGAATGGCCAAAAAATATATGAAAAAATGCTCATCATCACTAATTATCAGAAATGTGCAAATCAGAAACAACAATGAGATACCATTTTACACCACAGAGACTGGCACATATTCAAAGAACAAGAACAACAAGTGCTGGCGTGGATATGGAAAAAGAGGACACTCATCCATTGTTGAGTGGGAATCACCGGCTGGTACAGCACTTTCTGGAAAACAATATGGACATTCACTCCAAAGACTAAAATTAAGACTCCCATTTACCAAGCCATACCACTCCTGGGGAATCTACTGGGAAACCAAAAATACACTAGCGGAAACACCATCCCCTATTTATGTTCATATGCGCATTATTCCCAATGGCCAGAATCTGGAAGCAACCCGAGTGCCCGAAAATAGATGACTGGATAAAGAAGCTTTGGTACATCTACACAATGGAATGCTATGCAGCTGTTAGGAAAAATGAAGTTATAAAATTTGCCTACAAATGGATGGGACATGGAGAAGAGATTTATGTTGAGCGAAATTAGCCAGAAGGAGAGAGACAGTTACAAGGACGGCATTTATCTGCATAACATAAATATAAGTACATTGTATTATGATACCAATATCAAGGTCAAGTGAAACATACATCAGGGAGGTCCTGTCAAAGGTGGAAATTATCCACAACTTTGTGTGGGAGTCAAGAGGCTAGGTAAGACAGAAAATGGAACAGTGTGCTAACAATTCTGGCAAATTACTAATGCCAAGCCTGAGACTGAGCATTAAATAGAGGCAAAAGGATACACATGACCCACCCTTTATGTTCGTATGTTCTATAATCCATAAGTCTGGAGAGGAAGGAAAAGAAAAAGAGATAAATGGGAAAGGGGAATAGAAAGAACCTGCCCTTGGAGGAGGGGTAGGAGAGGGAGAGAACCGGGGGGGGTTGGTGGTGGGAGATGCAGGCACTGGTGGCAGGATAGATGCTGCTACACTGTATGACCGAAACCCAAATATGGACTTTTAAGTGTATATCTTTGTAATTGTAAAAATAAAATAATTTAAAAGTCTTTGCTTTTTACAAATTTTAAATGAAAATACAAATAGGAAGCTCCAGCCACATTAGCATTCAGTTACAGCGTAAAGAATGCCAAGACAATGCACATGGTTTCTCTTCAAGCACTGCCAGCACTTGGCAGAGCAGAACCATAAAGATGCACTCAAGGCACTAAGGTAGAAATTCCATATGAATTATATTTTCTTTTGTTTTCAGTAGTGTAATGATCTTTTAAAAGAAGAAACCACCATGAATCATTTGTATTTTAGAATGGAAATTCTGATTCATACCAGTTTTCAGTTGATAAATTCTGCATGAATAGCTTCATTATGAGGATGATTGGCTTTATCGTAGTGGTAAAAAAACTTTTTGAGACTTTTTACTTTAGTAGAATAATTTAAGCACTCTGAATAATTTAAAAATAATGCTGGTATAACTCCAGAATGCATAATATCCCACTTCACTGAAGCGTTCAAAGACATATCAGGGAAAAGAATGTACCATGATTATTATATTTTATTACAGCCAGAGATACTGCCCATCTATAAGTGAGCCAATCATGACCAACCAAGTGTGTGTTGGTACATCCTGCTTAGTAATGGATCTATTCTGTTATATCAAACGAGAAGGACTCCATTTCTACTGAGCAATGAAGACTACCCTTCTAATCCTCACATAATACTTAACAGTACAATTTGTTAAATCATTTTTCTTGGGCTGTATTTTGTCCACTTTTGTTTCTCCTCTTTAGACTGAATCTGGTTCTTCAATATACTCCTGCTATTATTAGGATATTACCCCAAGCCTTGACACTCTTATTAATTAGCTCAAAAGATTAACAACATTTTGTTTCTTTCTCCAGTTATATTTTTGATGGACTTACATTTGTTAAAAGATGCTGCAATTATACTATAAAGCAGTTTTTTAAGAGTTTAAATTAAGCATTTTTAACTTTCTTGACTTGAATCCTTTTCTTTCACTTATTAGGTAGGTATTTTAGAATAATTTATTTAGTTTGTCTTAGCCTCCATTTTCTTGAGTTAATAAAACTTTTGGGACTCATAAGTGGAGATCATATAGCGGTGTTTATAAGACTGTTTAACACATAGTAAACAGAAATACATATCATTACAGTCAATATTCTGAGCAACAGTGATATTATAAGTCTTTCCCTAACACAACAAGTTAATTTAAAGAAGAAAATCCTTATAGCGTTGGTCTGTCCCCATCTGAGAGATCAGTATGAGAGAGAATGAAAATGATAACATAAAACAAGTTCATTGGGCCTGAGCCATAGCACAATGGGTAGGGCATTGCCTTGCACCACGACCAACTTGGGGTTCGATCCCGGCATCCGATATGGTCCCAGGCACAGCCAGAGAAATTCCCTGAGAGCACAAGAGCAAAGGAGTAACCCCTGAGAATTGCTGGAGTGTGACCCAAAAAGCAAAAAGCAAAGAAACAAGTTCAATTGTATGTGTGTGTACACAATTGTGTACATTCATTATAGAATATACAAAAATTTGTATCAAATGACAAGTATAATTTTTAAAATTAATAATAAAATGAAAATAGGAAAGTAATACTAATTTAGGCATCATTATAGGATCAAAAAAAGTAAAGAGAGGAACTAGAAGATTGTACAGATGTTTGATTCTTGGCACCTCATGAAACCTCCCACGCCCATCTAGGTGTGGCATGGAGGACTGGAAGCGCCCCATCCTCATTCCAGTTATGGCCCAGGAATTTTCTGGACCACACCAAATAACATCACCTGGCCTGGGACAGAACTGACAACCTTCCGGCAGAATCTCCAATGAGAGAGCACTATCCTGAGCACCACTTGGGAGGAATTCTGTTCAAATAAATGCCAAGCACTTAATTCAAAGAGAAATAATAGTAAAAGATAGTGTGTGTGTCTACTTACTGCAAACCCTGGTTCAGTCATCACCACCACGCATGGTCATGATCACCACCA
>JAJIBD010038846.1:0-19607 GCA_021461705.1 Cryptotis parvus
TATTTTCTTGATCCCACTTGATCACTTGAATCCATTATTCATCGAGTTGCTCGAGCGGGCGCCAGTAACATTTCCATGTGGACCTATCACGTACGCAATGTTAGCTCAATGGCATCTGGTTCATTCAGGAAAAGAATATGTAGAGCCTCAAACTGTTCCTTCAGAGTCTTGACAAGGAGTCTGACCATCTTGTAGGTGGGGGACCACGTGATCTTTTGACATCCGTGGGATCCAGTCGATGGCTCTAGTCCAGCGGTTGTCTCCAAATCGCATTACATGTCCAGCCCATCTGATTTTCGTACCTTGGCAAACAAGAGACAGCGTCCCTGATTCCTGGAATAAGCGTGGAGGTCAGGAATTTCCTTCTGGATTCCTTCTCTCACGGTGAGACGTGATATTCCAGCGTAGCTCTTTTCGATTCCTCTCTGGGAAGGGCGAATAGCATTCTCATCCTGCTTTTCGTATTGAGGCCCAGAGTCTCTGAGAGCATGTATGTTAATGCAGGGAGAGCGGTGGAGTCAAAGATATTACCCAGAGCTGGAGTTCTTTGTCGCTTTTAGCTATTTGTTGTGCCTTTGAAGGCATTCCATGCTGCTACTACTTTCCTCCTGCGCAGCTCAGGATTTGAGTCGTTCATCATGTTGACTTCTTGAGCCTGGGTACACATAACCTGCTGCATTCAGAGATGTTTGTTCCATTGAAGTGAATTGGGCAGTATTTTCTGTAGTTAATAGAATTTGTGAAAATCCCATGTGTTGAATTCATTTCAACACATTTTTGCTAGGCATTTTTATGTCCCCAGACACTTAGACCCTGTTCAGATTTGCCGCAGTAGTAGGAACAAACAAAAGGATAGTTTAAAAAAAAGGAAGAAAGATAAAGAGATCTTAAAAAATAGCTCAGTGAGTTGGAATACATACTTTGCATCGGAAGGCCTGGCTTTGATCCCTAGTTCTGAAACACTGCCAGGGAGGAACACTGAACGCTCAAACTATGGGAGGGTCATGAGCACAACTGTGCCGTATAAACCAAAAGTCATTAAAAGAAGAAGAAATATATTAGTTTCGTACTTGGTAATGGCCAAGAATATGTCTGGATGACAATAAACGGAATATAATAGTGGAGTCATCAGGGGACTCTTATTTAACAGCACTTTGGATATAATGATGGGAAACAGGAATAGCTCAATAAGCAGTTCTGATGCCCGGCGCATGCATGGTCATTTGCCAGGAGTGACCTCAGAGAACCAGAGAGGTGGCCTACTGAGCACCACTGGGTTGGCTTTAGCACTCATAAGATGGTTAGGAAGATTAGTGAAAGGGCTGCAGTAGGAGTTCGTGAATAATACATCAAATCTTCACTTCATGCCAAAATATTGCTGCAAGGGTGTTATATGTCAACAGTGTGTCAACAGTGAGTGGACTAAATTTGAGCACAAAGTTTTTTGGGGTTGAGGAAGAGAATTAGGTGTTTAAGCCCAGATATGGTGATGTTCAGGGAATGCGCCCAGGCTCTGGAGTTAAGAAACTGAACTAAAGACTATAATCTTAACAACCCTGTAAATTTGCCCTCAAAAGTAAAGGCAATTATAGGTTTCGCCAAAGATAATAAATGGAGAACCTTAACTGTGCCTGATGCCTAGCAATGTTTTTGTAATAAATCATTGATAACAAGGAAAGATGTTGTTTTAGATCTGTGGAGCTATGGAGTAGAGTTGAGTATTCTGACACCCATCCTCAAACACATGATCATTTAATCTTTGATAAAGATGCAAAGAGTCGAAATGGATCATGGAGCTTTCTTCAACAATGGTGCTGGGAAAACTGGGCAGCTACATGAATACGTAATTTGGACCTCTGTCTAACACCATGCACCAAAATCAGATCAAAATAGTTTAAATATCTCAATATCAGACCACAGATCCATAAAGTTAGTCACGAAGAAGAAAACATAGGAAGAAACCCTCCATGACATTGAAGCTAAAGGCATCTTCAAAGGTGAAACAACAGCAAACCCGAAGCAACTAGAAGAAAGACAAACATATGGGGGCACATGAAACTAAAAACTTCTGTACCTCAAAAGAAGCAGTGACCAAGAAATACAAAGTCAGTCCACAGAAATGGGAAAGAATATTCCCCCAATACCCATCCAATAAGGGTTAGTATCCAGGATATATCAGGCACTGAATTCGAACTTTACAAGAAGAAAACATTCAACTCCATCAAAAGTAGGGGGAAGAAATGAACAGAAACTTTGACAAGGAAGAGATTGAATGGCAAAAGGCATATGAAAAATGCCCAACATCACTAATCATCAGAGAGATGCAAATCAAAAACAACCATGAAATATCATCTCATACCACAGAGACTGGCCCATATCCAAGAGCAAGAACAACAGGGCATGGATGCAGGGAAAGAGTATCCGCCATTGTTGGTGGGAATGTCGGCTGGTACAGTCTTTTTGGAAAACTATATGGACATTCCTCCCAAGGAAGCTAGAAATTGAGCTCCCATTTGACCCAACCATACCACTCCTGGGAGCTACAACCTGCAGGAAGCCAAACACACAGCAAACACCATGCACACTTTTTATGTTCATAACAGCACTATTACAGTAGCCAGGAATCTGGGAAACAACCAGTGTACCCGAGAATGATGACTGGATAAAGGAAACTTTTGTGCATCTATACAATGGAATGCCTCGTGCAACTGTTAGGAAAATCAAAGTTATGAAATTTGCCTAAAAAATGGGTGGACATAGACAGGATCATGTAGACTGATAGGAGTAGCCGAAGGAAAAAAGAAGACAGATATAGAATGACTGCATTTATTGCATGATATCACTTGTATCTTGTCTGTCTTCCACGTTCATCATCAGTTTGCTTGGCCGGGCATCAGTAACACCTCCCATGTCATCTCGTGCTGAAGTAGGAGTCAAGGAGAGCTCACATTCAAAAGAACAAGAACAACAAGTGCTTTGGCATGGATTCAGGAAAAGGGGACTTTCATCCATTATTGGTGGGAATGTTTACGAACGCACATTGATCTTTTTGGAAAACTATATGTAATAGTTCTTGCACTTCAGCAGCACATATACTAAAATTGGAACAATACAGAAAGATTAGCATGGTCCCTGCTTAGGATGCATATATATAATATATACATATATATATGACATATATACATACATACATATTATGATACCAATATCCAAGGCCAGGCAAAAACATGGATCAGGAGGTTTGTCAAAGGTGGAAATTACCACAAACATATGGGAATCAGAGATTAGGGAAAGACAGAGAAGGGAAAAAAGCGTGCTAATAATTGTCGAAAGTGCTAATACCAACACTAGAACTGAGCATTAAATTCAGGCAAAAAAGATACACATGATAACCTCTAAGTGTATGTATTATAATCCACAATATGTAAGAGAAGGAAGAGAGAGAGTGAGTGAGAGAGAGAGAGACTTAGAAAGAGAAAGAGAGAAAAGAGATAAAGGACCTGCCATGGGAGACAGGCTAGGGAGAGGGGAAGGAATCGGGGACATTGGTGGGAAATGTGCACTGGTGGAGGGATGGGTGCTGGAACACTGTATGACCCGAAACGCAAACATGAACATCTTTGCAATTGTATATCTCACAGTTGTATGATAAAACATTAAAATAAATAAATAATTTGTTTTTTGTTTCTGGTTTTTTTAGACCACACTCAGGGTGTGTTTGGAGGCTATATTTACTGCTCAGTGGTTGGGAGTAAACTGCTGCTAGATGGGCCAATCAATGTTGGGAATCAAACCTGGGCTCACTCACATAAAGCAAGTGCTCACCACTGAGCCACATCCCTGCTCCCTGTTATTCATTTATTTTTATATAGGGGCTACCCCAGTGGTGCTCAAGGGTGCTGTATGGTGCCAGAGATTGAAATCAGGGTCTCTAATAACCAAGGCATGCGCTGTTATTTGAACTATCCCCAACCTTATTGCTAGCTTTTGTTTTATTTGTTTGCTTTGTTTCATTTTGGGGTTTGAGTTAGAGGTGCACCTGGAGGTGCTCAGGGGCTATTCCTGGCTCTAACCTAAGATGTGATCCTTGGCAGTGCTCAGGCCCATACACTATGCTGTGGATCAGAAACAGGAACAGCTGCTTGCACTGCAAGTGCAGACCTCAATGCTAGCTCTCTGTCCCCATCACTATTTTATTTTATTTTATTTTTATTTTTATTTTTATTTTTGCTTTTTGGGTCACACCTGAGCATGCTCAGGGGTTTCTCCTGGCTCTGCACTCAGGAATTACCTCCTGGGTGCTCGGGGGGACCATATGGGATGCTGGGGATCGAACCCGGGCGGCACAGGCCGGCTGCGTGCAAGGCAACGCCCTACCCACTGGGCTATCGCCTCCGGCCCCACATCACTATTTTAGATGTCGAAGTTCTGGAAGGCAGAATTCTGCACTCGGAGGCGTCTGGAGTTTGGGAGCTTCAACAATGTCCAGTGACTTGCTGCTAGTCCAGACCAATGCTGTGATGTCACCGCCTCTCCCATGCCGGGAAAGCGTCTCCCTTTCCCTGTTAGGGACACCAGATGATCTGGAATCGCTCCATCTTGACCCTGCCTGGGAGGAACGTGACAGACAGCAGTTTCCACACCCAGCCTAGAAGGAGGCTGTAAAGGCTTGGGAGTTGTTCCAGCTGATTTCATTGGAATCTGTAATCTTTCAAGCTGGCAACCTTGAATGAACTCCCAGATGAAGTTTCATTTTGTTTGTTTGTTTGGGGGGCACACCCAGCAGCGTTCAGGGCTTACTCCTGGCTCTGTACTCATGGATCCACTCCTGGCGGGCTTGGGAGACAATCTGGGGTGCTGTATTGAACCTGGGCCATTCTCCTTTTTAAGAGAGGCTGCCTGAAAGGCACCGGATGCTAGCATAGGTTCTTTCCAGCCTAGCTGCCCAAACTTGCTATTCAACTTAAAAAAATAAATCAGCTGAGCTTTCTGGGCCTCCATTTCACATGAAGAAAATAAGGGGGTTAGGTGGTAAATATTTTGGGACCTAAAATTTTACTGTTCCTGCTGCACTCATTGTCCCAAATCAGTGCATTTCTATATTAGGAAAACAGCTGTGCTGGTTTCTCATCCTAAGATTCAGTTGACTAGAGGAAATAAACTAACATGGGAGGGTTTATATGTGTTAGATCCTGCAGCTGATTTACGAAAAAAAAACCCTCAATCTACTTTAAGAGTAGCTCCATCTTATAAAGAAAGCCCCTGAGTAACATAGAGCAAATTGCCCACAAATACGACTAGAAGTCAGGAAAATCAAGTATTAAACCCAGATCCCATAAAATATCAAAATCTCTGCTCCATTCACCTTTCTGCCTCTATCAGTAAGAAAAAGAAAGTGATCAAGAAGCAACAATGTATTTTAATAATTTGTACCCCTTAGTCCATTGCTCAAGTGATGTCTGTAGGGTAACTTCTGTGAATACAGACCATATTAGATTCCTTCTCTAATACAACTTTTTTAAAATTTTAATTTAATTTATTATTTTTTCCTTTTTCTTTCACACCCAGCAATGTTCAGAGGTTACTCCTGGCTCTGCACTCAGGACTTACTCCTGGCGGTGCTCAGGGGACCATATGGGAAGCCGGGGATCGAACCCGGTTAGGCCACCCTGTGCTGTCGCTCCGGCCCGCAACTTATTTTTAAAAAGAACCAATTGAGTTACATTCTTAATCCTTTTATAAAATTCTATACAAAGATCTTAAATCAATTTATGTATTTTAACATTTATTTTTTGTATTTAAAAATTATTTAAAATAGATTTAATTTACATACTTTTTAACCTATCATGTTTATGTAGTTTTCATTTTAATCGACCATACCTGGTGGTAGTATGCTACCCTCACGGCAGAGCCTGGCAAGCTACCCGTGTCATATTTGATATGCCAAATACCAGTAACATTTATAGACCTCATTCCCATGACCTGATGGAATGGTTTGAGGCTCTTTATGTTCCTGGAGCAAGCAGGTGCCCTTGGGCTCTACTTGCATGAGACAGGTCATATGGAGATGTTACTGGTGCCCGCTAGAGCAATTCGATGATGAAAGGGAAGACAGTGACAGTGATCTCCCCTAAAGGAATGCAAGACCCACTTCTCCCAGAGTAGAAAGCCAGGCTAGCTCTGGAAAAATGACAAACACAGGGTTTGTGCAAAATCCCATTCTTCTCTTAGGCTGTAAGCCTTAAAAGTCAGGAACTGTGACTTTGCTAATCACTGCCTTTTGCCTTTCTTCCATTGTCTAGCACAGAACAGATTCTCAAGGGTTACTAGTTGAAGAAATTGCACTACAAAAGTGATGAATTCAGGAGACTAGAGCTATAGCACAGTGGGTAGGGTGTTTGCCTTGCATGTGGCCGACCAGGTTTGATCCCCAGCATCCTATATGGTCCCCCCATGCACTGCCAGGAGTAATTCCTGAGTACAGAGCCAGGAGTCATCCCTGAGCATTGCCCAATCTGATAAAAAAAAAAGTAATGAATTCGGGGTCGGAGCGTTAGCACAGCGGGTGGGGCATTTGCCTTGCACACGCGCCACCCAGGTTTGATCCCCGGCATCCCATATGGTCCCCTGAGCTCTGCCAGGAGTAATTCCTGAGCAAAGAGCCAGGAGTAACCCCTGAGCATTTCTGGGTGTGACCCAAAAAGAAAAAAAAAGAGATGAATTCAATGCAGGGTAGGTGGAAGAGCTTTGAGGACTGCAGGAGCTCAGAAAAGATCTCTGGAGTAGGAAGGTTACTGAGCTGAAAATTTCGGGGAACAGTGGGGTCACTCCCAGCAGAGCTCAGGGCCTATTCCTGGCTCTATACTGCAGTTACATACGAGGCCTTAGTCCCAGACCCTGAATTTTCACTGTATCACTGTATTGCTGTCTTCCTGTATATCATCGATTTGCTCGAGGGGGCACCAGTAACATCTCAATACATCCTGTCACATGCAAGATAGCCCAAGGGCATCATCCCACTCCAGGAACATATAGAGCCTCAAACTATTCCATCAGGTCATGGGAATGAGGTCCATTATTGTTACTGGTATTTGGCATGTCAATTATGACACGGGTAGCTTGCCAGGCTCTGCCGTGCGGGTGGGATACTTGGTAAATGACATTTGGTAAATGACTTAACTTTTAATTGAATTTGTGAACTTCTATCTAAAGATAGATAATGTGTAAAACCACAATGAAACCAAATGTACAAATTGTAAAGGTATTTTTAAATACCTATTATAAGTTTTTGTGTGTAATTTTTATATGATAAAATATTAGGATCCCTAAAACAGACATCTTGTGTTTCTTTCAGTTCATGAGTATATAAAAATTTCACCTGAATTTATATTATAATCTACAGTTGAGAACACTCCCCATCTATCAACAAAATTGAATTTTCCTAGAAAAAAACAACTCTTTAAATGTATGGTAGATAATTGGTAGATAACCAATTATCTATCATAAAGCATTTTAGAACATGAAATAATATAAAAAGTCAACAGAGTGATTCCATAAGTATTGGATCTATTAAGACTTGAAGGAAACATCTTTTTTTTTAACATTTTATTATACCACCGTGAGATATACAATTACAATGCTGTTCACGCTTGGGGGTTTCGGTCACACAGTGTTCCAGCACCCGCCCTCCACCAGTGCCCCCAGCCACCACCCATGTCCCCAATTCCCTCCCCCTCCCACATACTGCCTAAATGGCAGGTTCTTTATCTCCTCTCCTCTCCCTCTCTCTCTCCTCTGAAGGAAACATCTTGAGGGATAAAAAAAGGTCAATTGCACAAACTCATCTTTGAACTATAGTCTATATTCTAAAGTCCAGATTTAAACTTTATTTTTTTTTTAATAGCCAGACCTTCTTCATGACAGCACTTTCAGAAATAAAGAGCATCTCTGGGAGGGCTGGAGTGATAGTACAGCAGGTAGGGTGCTTGCCTTGCACATGGCTGACCAGGTTTAATCCCCATCATCCCAATTGGTCCCCCGAACACTCCTAGGAGTCATTCCTTAGTGTAGAGCCAAGAGTAACCCCTGGGCATTGCTGGGTGTGGGCCCCAAGCAAAAACAACAACAACATCTCTGATTCTGGTTTATCTTTGTTTGGCTCTCCCAGATGACAGTGCCAGCTCATTAGACAGGAGGATCACACTTAATTTTATTGTTTGCTCTGCATTAGCAGAGGCTGAGACCTTTGGATGGCACAGCCCCTGGGAGGATGGGCTGGAGGGTCACTCAGTGGGTATGAGAGACGGTGAATTTTATTGGGGACAGAAATGTCATTACCTGTAGTGACATTAGGAGGATCAGCAAACAAGATAAAAGAGTTCCCTCTTTTTATCCCTCTGGAGTCAGTCCCAGAACATGTTCCTTCATGTTCTCTCATGTAATTCACTCAGTAATGCTCACGAACTGCCATGATCCTCTAAGTGTTCAACGGCAAGAGGATAAATAAGCAAACAATGTAATCAAACGGAATATTATATAACCACTTATAACAAAATTATTAGATGGACAATCTTATATCTAGAAATTTAGTGAAATGACAAGTCTTAAAATGTTTGTTTGGTGTTAAAGAGATAGTAAAGAGGGTAAGGCAATCTACTGGGAATGCCAACTCTGGATTGATTCTTGGCATCCCAAATAGTCCCTGAACCTTGCTGGCAGTGATTCTAGAGCACAGAGTCAGAAGTAAGCCCTGAGCACTACCAGGCTTGGGCCAAACCCTCCAAATAAAGCAAATTTGGGTCTGGAGAGATTGTATAGAGAGTAGGGCTTTTGCCTTACATGTTGACTGACCTAGGTTCGACCTCTGGTACTCTATATGGTCCTCAGAGCACTGCCCTTCCAGAAGTGATTTTTTGAGTGCTGAGCCAAGAGTGACCCCTGAGCGTAGCTGGGTGTGACCCAAAAAAAAAAAGCAAAAAAAAGAGAGAAAAAAAATTATGGCATCGCATTTGTTTTAGGTGTACAATATGACTCAATATTATGTATATGTTGTCAAGTGATCACCACAGTACATCTAGTTAATATTTATCAGTCCACAGTCCCAAAACACTTTTCTTGTGACAAATTAGTAATGCAAATTGTTTTACTCATTTTCTAGTATATAACAATTCATTAATAATCACCACACTACATTATATTCCTAGGATTTATTTTATAAATGGATGTTTGTATCTTTTCTTTGTTTTTTTTTGCTTTTTGGGTCACACCCAGCAATGCTCAGTGATTATTCCTGGCTTTGCACTCAGAAATTACTCCTGGAGGTGCTCAGGGGACCATACAGGATGCTGGGGATAGAACCTGGTTAAGCCAGTGCAAGACAAAGGCCCCACCAGTTGTGCTATTGCTCTGTCCCAGATGTTTATATCTTTTGACCAGCACACCCCTTCTCCTGTTCACCTCCTCTCCAAATCACCGGTCTCTTCTGTGAGCTAATTTTGTTTTGGAAGATTCTACATATAAGCAAAATCATGATGTTTGTCTTTCTCTGCCTGTCTCATTTTACTTAACATACCTTCCAGGACCCTCCATGTGTCACAAATGGCAGTTTTTCTTTCTTTTTTGGTGGCAGAACATTTTTTCTTTCCTATTTTTTTATTATACTACTGTGAGATGTACAATTATAAAGATGTTCATAATTGGGTCTCCATGATACAGTGTTCCAGCACCTATCCCTCCACCAGTGCCCCATTCCCATAACAATCCCTCTCACCCACCCCCAGGCTGCCTCTATAACAGGCCCCTTCTCTCTCTCTCTCTCTCTCCCTCTCTGTTTTCTCTCTCTCTGTATTTTTCTCTCTCTCTTTTCTTACATATTGTTGCTTGCCCTACAGATATTTACAGTTTAACATGTAAGTCTCTATGTGTACATTCAATGGTGAGTTCTAGTCTGACATTACCATGCCCCATTCCCCATCAGTCACCCCAGTTTGTTACACCTACAATGATCATTACAGTGTATATATGGGTAAGATGCTGGAAGGAACTGGTCCTAAACTTGATTATTATCTAAGTCTGTCACGTGGCCGCAGAGTGGCCTAACACCAAGCGCAGCTGTGGGTCTGGTCTGTAGCTGACCTGGCTTTGCTGGTCCTGGTGGCTGTCTGCTCATAGCAACGCCCACTGGGGCATGGAGATGGAAGGGATGGGAGGAAGGGGGCCCCGATTCCCAATCCAAGTCCTGCTGGTGCAGCCTTCCCCATGTGTCTGATGGCCCTAGGAGCTATGCTGCTCTCGGCCAGCGGCCAAGCCGCATTTTTTTTGCTTCCATTTTGGGTTACACCCAGCAATCTCAGGGGGTTACTCCTGGTTCTGCACTCAGGAATTACTCCTGGTGGTGTAATTCTGGTCAAGAGACCATATGGGATGCTGGGGATCGTACCGGGTCCGCCGCATGCGAGGCAAATGCCTTACCCGCTGGACTATCGCTCCAGTCCCTTAATTGCATTTTTATATTACATTTTCTTTATCACTCATTCATCAATGGCACTTAGGTTGTTTCTATATGTTGTAAGTAATGATGCACTGAATATGTGAGTGATGATAGCTTTTCTTTTAAAATATTTTAAGCAATATTGCACTATAAGATCATTTTAATTTTATTATAAATTGACATTTCTGTATGATCACTTGATCACTTGACATTCCGTTATTCATCGATTTGCTTGAGCGGGCACCAGTAATGTTTCCATTTGTCCCTGTCATGTGCCAGTGCAGCCCAATGGCATCTGCTTGCTCCAGGAATACAAAAGCCTCAAACAGTTCGTTCAGGGTCTTGATAAAGAAGTCTGACCATCTTGTAGGTGGGCGGCCATGTCATCTTTTGATGTCCCGTGGGTTCCAGTCGGTAATGGCTCTAGTCCAGCAGTCGTCTCCAAGTTGCATTACATGTCCAGCCCATCTGATTTTCGATGCCTTGGCAAAAGAGACAGCGTCCCTGACTCAATTGTCAACGGAGGTCAGAACTTGATTCCTTCTCTCACTCGAGTGAGGCATGACATTCCAAGCATAGCTCTTTCAATTCCTCTTTGGGAGACCCGAATAGCATTCTTATCCTGCTTTCGTAGGGCCCAGGTCTCTGAGGCATATGTTAATGTGTTGCAGGACTCCTAAGAGCCTCTGCATCTGCCCTGGATTGCCTCCTGCAGGTCACTTTGTAGATAGGGGGGTAGTTTAAATGTGGTAGTTTATCTGACCATGTATTCTGTACTGGCTGGTATAAATATTCTCTCATACTACCACAATCATCATGGGACTAACTAGATTTTACCAGCATATTTGCCTGGCCACGTTGGATCTCTAAGTAATTAGACCAGAGAGAAATGCTGTTTGGCTCAAGCAAGCAAGCATAGCTCCCTGATAACTCAAAGGCAACTAAAATACAAAACTACAGTGAAGTAGACGAGACTCTTGTGAAGGCTTGGAGAAATATTTAACTGGCATTAGTATAGTCTTTGGTACAGAGGCATGCCATCTCAGAAACCCCCTTCTCTACCCTATAAAGGCATTTCCAGACAGACCTTGGCTCAAAACATTAGCATATAAAAGGGCTTAGGTGAGGTGCTGGGAGAAATTACCTGAGGGCATTCGACCCTCCCTGCTTCCCATAATAGTGGGAGGTCTGAGTTGCAGGGGTATAAAACTAGCCTGCTTCCTCTCTTTCGGCTCTCTTTTTAAGCTCTGTTTTGGGGCTCACACTCTTCTTGGGAGTCTTGTTTTTGTCTCCTCTTTACTGGGCCTTAACACGTGGTGGCCGCCATCTTGACATACACATGGCTGGGGTTTCTAGCCGGGAATCCTAAGCACAGGGTTTTTCCTATTGTTGATTTGTATGCCTGAACCTGTGATAGTTTTCATCCATTTGGAGGTAGAAGGGAACTCGCTTCCTGGCACTGCTGGGAACCCCGGCGCATCTCTGACACAATACTATCTTTTGTACTACAATTGAGCCCTTTTATCCACAGCCTGTTTTAGGGTGAATAACACTAGAGAGGAGAGGCTGAAATCTCTCAGCCTCTGAAGCAATATGACTAGGGTTGGGGGGGATTGGACTCCAAGTTTGTTTAGGAGTTTAGGCATTTGTCTGGGCTGGGACTGACCTTAGCCCCATGCCCCTCGAGCACAGCCAGGAGTGACCCAAAACACTGAGCCAGGAGTAAGATTTGAGCAATAAGACTTGAGCACAACTGGGTGTGGCCCCAAACCAACCCCCACAATAAATACATTATTTAAATTGACTTAAAATTATGAATAGTAGGAAAGATAAAACATTCCATTAATATTTCCCATGTAAGCTCCTAGGGCCTGCTCGCCATGCAGACTGCCACGCCTGCAAGGATTGAGGGCCTCCACACAGTCCCCAGCCTCCGGGCTCAGTGGGTGTGGTCCTGAGCTCCAGCCACCACAGCCAACCGCCTCAAGACAGAGACTTAAGATCCAAGGTTAGTAGGCGCTGCAGCTCTGCCGCCGCGGGTTTAATCTTTGACTCTATGTATTTTAGCACCAGGTCCTTTCAGGATCTTTCTCTCTTGTACACTTCAACGATCATTCTATTTGCATCAAACTGGAGAGGTTTTGGGGGAATGAGGAATTATGATGTCACACAAGAACTCACTATTAAATAATAAGATAGATACATCATACATTATTAATATACATAGGACAAGCCATAAAGTGTAATAGAAGAGAGATTGGGAAATACAGGGACATAGACAAAGAGATAGATAAGTAAAATGCGCCTGCAACGGGAGCAGGCAGGGTTTGGGTGGGTGTGTTTGGGAATTAGGTGATGGGAATCGGCACTGGTGGAGGGATGGATTCTGGAACACTGTATTGTAGAGCCCCAATTATGAACATCCTTGTAATTCTATATATCACATGGTATAATAAGGATTGGGGAAGATGAAGGAGAGACGGAGAGAGACAGAGAGAAAGGGAGTGAAGGAAGAAATGCCTGCTCTGGAGCTGGAAGAGGGGAAATGTGGGGACATTGGTGGCAGGAATGGGGCACTGGTGAAGGGATGGGTATCACTGTATCACTGTCTTCCCATTCATCATCAATTTGCTTTCGAGCGGGCAGCAGTAACATCTCCATATGTCCTGTCTCATGCAAGTAGAGCCCAAGGGCACCTGCTTGCTCCAGGAACATAAAGAGCCTCAAACTATTCCATCAGGTCATGGGAATGAGGTTTATAATTGTTACTGGTATTTGGCATATCAAATACGACACGGGTAGCTTGCCAGGCTCTGCCGTGCGGGTAGCATACTCCTGTAGTCATCTCTAAATCCAGCATTTATTAGATCTTTTTTATGTACAAAGGAGCCTGATTCTGAACAGCAGTCCTTGAAATCAGTCACCTGTGACCTAGAGGATGATTCTGATAAATCGCAAGGTCAGAGATAGATCTTAAGATTCTTATTACTTCATAATAATTATATGGATAAAGCGCCCACACGGCAGAGCCTGGCAAGCTGCCCAATGCGTGTTCGATATGCCAAAACCAGTAACAAAAGTGTTTATTTTCCTGACTTTCCATATCTATTATATAGATAAGGCGAACATGCAGTGCCTGATAAAATTATTCCTGATCAACCAGATGCCATTGGGCTACATTGGCATATGATAGGGTCCAATGGAAATGTTACTGGCACCCGCTCGAGCAAATCAATGAATAACGGGATTCAAGTGATCAAGTGATTGATGAACCGCGCGGCCGCAAGCAGCCGCACGAGCCTGACTGTGATAGGCTGGTCTGCTGGGTGGAGTTCTGACGAGGGGGAAGTCCAGATGTGGAAAATGGAGGCCCCTCATGGAGTGAGGGGTCGTCTGGCTTGTTGCAAGGCTCTGCTGGGGTGGCGGGCCAGGGCAAGAACCCGTCATCCTTCCCGGGCGCCTCGTGATCAGCTGGGCACAGGGAGAGCGAGTAGCAGCTCTGTTCCATGTCTGTGAAGGGATGGGTGCTGGAACAATATATGACTGAGACCCAATTATGAGCATCTTTGTAAAGTTGTTCTCATGGTGGTAAAATAAAAAAATTAAAAAAAATATTTTCCCATGTAAAATTGCATTTAAAATATTGGAAAGATGAAGGCCAGAGAGGTAGTACAGAGGGTTTGGCTTAATTTAAAAGGATTCTGAAATACAAAATCCTCCACAGACACTCCACATGAAATAAGGGAGCAAGAGAAGACCGTGACAAAGACAAGACCCCAGATATTGACACTTTATTCACCGGGAGTAAATGAGTGCCCAGGGATTCTCTTGAAGTAGAAGGGGTCATCGATCTGATTAAAAATTAAAAGTCAGAGTTAACAGAAGATGTCTAAGATCAAAAGATAAAAAGTGAGTCAAGAGAGAGTGACTGGGTGTTCACTGCTTCTTCCTCTTCCTAGGAACTGACCACAGCCCTTGGTGTTCTTCCATATTTGGTTCTGAAAGTCTCAGTCACAGGGCCAGAGCAATAACGCAGCAGGACGGGCATTTGCTTACGGGTTCTATCTCTGGTATCCCATATGGTCCTCCAGCACTGCCAGGATGATTAAGTCCTGAATGCAGAGCCAGGAGTAACCCCTCATCATTGCCAGGTGTGGCCCAGAAAGCAAAATATAAAATATAGAAAAATAAATTGAAAGTCTCAGTGACTTGTGAAATCCTTACTCAGTTGTTTTTTCTTCTCATTTTTTGGGCCACACCTAGCAGTGCTCGGAACTTACTTCTTCCTTCCCCCTTAATTTTTATTATACTTGTTGCAGGACTCCTAAGGGCCGCTGCATCTGCTCTGGATTGCCTCCCGCAAATCACTCCATAGATAAGGGGGTAGTCTAAATGTGGCAGTTTATCTGACCATGTATGCTGTACTAGCTGGTATAAATATTCTCCCATGCTACCACAATCATCGTGGGACTAGCTAGATCTTACCAGCATATTAGCCTGGCCACGTAGGACACCTAAGTAATTAGACCAGAGAGAAATGCTGTTTGCTTCCAAGCAAACAAGCATGGCTCCCCTGATATACTCAAAGGCAACTAAAATATAAAACTACAATGAAGTAGAGGAGACTTGTGAAGGCTTGGAGAAATATTTAACTGGCATTGGTGTTGGTCTTTGGTACAGAGACATGCCATCTCAGAAACCCCCTTCTCTACACTACAAAGGCATTCCCAAGCAGATTTCGGCTCAAAACATTAGCACAGTAAAGGCCCTAGGTGAGGTGCAGGGAGGGATTACCTAAGGGCATTGGACCCTCCCTGCTTTCCATAACAGTGGGAGGAAGGTCTGAGTTACAGGGATATAAACTAGCCGGTTACCGCTCTCCCTTCCTTCTTCCTTGTGGGATCTCTCCTTGTGAGCGTTCATTCCCTTGGAAGCTTTTACCATCTTGGCCTACACGTGGCTGGGGTTCTAGCCTGGAATCCTAAGCATCGGGTTTTTCCTTTTGCTGATTTGTATGCCTGAACCTGTGATAAGTAAAGCCTTTTAAAACTGCATCGGATTCCTGAGTTTTCATCTGTTCCTCACCGGCTTCGGAGGTAGAAGGGAACTCGCTTCCCGGCACTGTCGGGGACCCGGCGGAGCGCCCCGACATATACTACTGTGAGATATACAATTAAAAGGATGTTCATAATTGGGTCTCTGTCATACAGTGTTCCAGCACCCATCCCTCCACCTGTGCCTCATTCCCACCCACATCCAAACACCCCCACCCCAACCCCAGCCTGCCCCTATTGCAGGCACATTTTCTTTCTCTATCTCTCTCTGTCTCTGTCCCTGTATTTTTCTCTCTCTCTTCCCTTACACTTTGTGGCTTGCCCTACAGATAGTAATGGTTTATAATGTCTCTATGTGTATATTCTATAGTGAGTTCCTAGTGTGACATTATAGTCCCCCATTCCACTATGCAGCTGTTAGGAAAAATGAGGTTATGAAATTTGCCTATAAATGGATGGACATGGAGAGGGTCATGCTGAGTGAAATTAGCTAGGAGAGAGACAGATATAGAATGACTGATTTTATTTGCATGACATAAACACATATGTACATATTTTGATACCAATATCCAAGATCAGATGAAGCATGGATCAGGAGGTCTTGTCAAAGGTGGAAATTATCACAGACGTGTTGGGAGTCAGAGGCTAGGTAAGACAGAGAATGGAACAGTGTGCCAATAATTGTTGAAAGTGCTAATATCAACCTAGAACTGAGCATTAAATACAGACACAAAGGTACACATAGGGCAGGAGCGATAGCCCAGCAGGTAGGGCGTTTGCCTTGCAAGCGGCCGGCCTGCACCCGCCCCGGGTTTGATCCCCGGCATCCCATATGGTCCCCTGAGCACTGCCAGGAGGTAATTCCTGAGTGCAGAGCCAGGAGTAACCCCTGAGCATTGCTGGGTGTGACCCAAAAAGCAAAAAAAAAAAAAAAAGGTACACATGACAACCTTTTAATATATGTATTGCAATCCACAATGTGGAAGGGAAGGAAAAGAGAAAGAGATAGAGAGAAAGGGAAAGAAATAAAGAACCTGCCATGGAGGCGGGCTAGGGGATGGGGGGGGGGAATCGGGGACATTGGTGGTGGGAAATAGGCACTGGTGGAGTGATGGGTGCTGGAACACTGTATGACCTAAACCCAAATATGAACATCTTATGAACATCTCTGTAATTGTATATCTCACGGTGGTATAATAAAATACTTAAAGAAATAAAGAGAACTCAGCAATAACAATAACAAAAAAAAAACACAAAAAAATTCCCCATTCCTCATAACCTCCCCCCAGTTGTTGCAACTAGAATGATCATTACAGTGTATAAACGTGAAAGATCCTGGGAAGGACCTGGTCCTAACTTCCAGTATTGTCTAAGATTGTTGCATGGCTGCAGAACAGCCATGCGCCAGCACAACTGTGGGTCTGGAGTGTCTCTCTTCTGGCTGTTGGCTGTCGGAATTTACAGCTGTGTGCTGAGGGATCACTCCTGGGGAGGTTGGGGAGACCATATGGGGACATGTTGATCAAACCCTTGATCTCTTCCATTCAAAGCATTCACTCAGCCCATTGGACTCTCTCTCTGGCCCCAGCCCTCCTGATCGTCTCCTGCAGCATTAAGTACTGTTTGGGTCCATCAACCTCTGTACTTTCCAACACATACTCAGACAGATTTGTGTGCCAACGGGGTAAATTCAACTCTGATTCTATTTTCTCAGCATTTACACAGGGGCGAGGGTGAGAGTAATGTTGTCAGGTTGTTGTGAGGATAAAATGAGTGACAAATCTTATATTCTTAGCAAAGTCCATGAGATATAGTCAGTCCCTCCTGCCCGGTGGCTTAGTATTCCATTGTATCTACACCAGTTTCTCAACCTTCTTCCCATCGTTGCCCCCTACTGACCTTGTTTCCTTCCTGTGCCTCACTCCACTTACCATGATTTGTACTTGTGGCCCTGGAAGACTAGTGAATGATGAAGTCAAGCAATGGGTTTCTCTGGAGGATAGGAGTGGGACCAGTTCTCCCTCCAAACATCCATGATTTAAGGGGGATTGTGGAGAGAACCCATGAGAACAACCCTGCTTGACTCATCTTATCTGGGCCCTACCCTGACTCTGATGGGCCCCAGGGGCTGTGCTTTTGATCTGAGTGAATGACCATCTCTTGCTCTTCTCAGGGGACATGACCCTTAGCATCCTTAGATTTGGCTAAGATTTGGCTAGGATTTGTCTTCATGATAAATCACACTGAGAACTCAAGACCACTCAGGAATAGGCTTAGCTAATGACCAGAATTCATGGTTCAGAGCTGAGAGATAGGTCTGGCTGCTTTCTTAGGTTCTAGACACATCCAGAGTGTGCTCAGACCTTGCCCCAGGACAATGAAGGTTGCCTTCAGTGAGTGAGGCAAGATTGTGGTCTCTGGGGTCCCATCTAGCATGAGTTCCCAATCATATAGGGATCCAGGGTCTGGAGCAGCACAGGAGGCAGTTCCAGAGGGCAGGGACCAGCTTACACCTCTCTGCCTGGCTGCCAGGTCGGTTCTGGTGTCTTCTTTATCCTTGCCCTGACTGTGATGGTGGAGCAGGGAAAGTTGGGTCTTTACTAGGTTGATGTGTTTTCTTATTCTGAAAAGTTCTCACACACTTCCAAGCACCTTCGTCAGCTCAGAATGAGACTAGTTTTTGGGGATCATCTCATTTTCCAGGTGAAGAGAAAATTTGGCAAAGGAAGGGCAGGGAATACCTTATAAGCATAATCATGAGGCCATTGATTAAGCTACTCACTCAAAATGGCTCATTTTGACCCTTTGATGACTGATGTAAATACTCTTTTTTCCCCTTAAAAGTTGAGGGTTCCGAGGTTTGAAGAACAGAAGCGAGCTCCTCAGAGTCTTAAGGAAATGAAGTAACCCAATGTTACTTCCTCATCTTACTCCAGGAAGTCCAAAGGCATCTCAACATCTTCCTGGCCTCTTCCTTTTCAACCTCCTCCAAATGCAGGAGAGCTTTCCCTCTGTCAGGATCAGGATTAAACACTTAATGGGTGGCAGAAACGTTTTCCTAGACCACTACCCCAGAAATGTTCACCTCCCCTTGGAAGCATCATTCTCTTTGGAAGCCTGTTCCAGGAGGGGGTAGCATGACTTTTGCAGGACAGAGGACAAGGTGATAATATTTCTCAGACTCAGTTTCTCTGGGCACGCAGCATAAGGGAGAATTTATTATGTTGGAGTCAGGGTTAACCCCAGAGAGCTCTGGCTACAGCCTGCTGCCCCTGGGCTGCACAAAAATCTCAACATTTCTGCAGAATCATCTGTCTCAATTCTCAAAAGCCACAAATGAGTCAGTCTTCAATTGGTTCCCTGTAACACTGGAAAGTTCCCCTCATTTTCCTCATTCATTTTCTTTCAGGTCATATACTATTCTTCTGTTTACTGATAACAGTTTTTCTATTAGTTCCCTGAAACCAATACTTAATGTTATCAATGTTGGCATCCATCCTGTCCATCTCCTACAATAAGTGACCAGGAGATGACTCATGATCATGTTCGTAAAAGAGCACAACTCAAATTTACAGCCACACCAGAAAAATCCACATTGCTAAGCTAAAAGAAGCAAAGTATTAAAAAATACATAGGTGATAAGATTAAAAAAGTCACACCACCACTGTATTTGAATTAATTACTCAGACAACAAAGAACCCTAACAATCCTACAAAGTGCCCACTTCTTGAAGCCCAAGAATTCACTATTTGTATTTTAATAAATATTCTCATTTGTAAATTTACATTGACTTAAGATGCCAGAACTAAAAAGGAACGTTCTCTATATGCCACCCTATATGTACATCACCCCTTGCTTCTTTCTAGTAATACAGTAAAGTTTGGCAAATGGTAGGGAATAATTCCCTAGTGGGAAATGGTATGGAGACTTCCAGAAGATTATTACCAAGTCTCCTATAAGGACTTTATGGGGGCAGACTCCTAGTTCCCTTGATGGGGGCTATTTGTTATCATGTCTTGACTGTACAGAATCCCTGAATTCACTAATGAAACTCAGGCTGGAAG